>PVJS01001622.1:0-82587 GCA_004027185.1 Glis glis
TCTTCTTCTTCTTCTTCTTCTTCTTCTTCTTCTTCTTCTGTATTGGGGATTGAACACAGGGCATTCTACCTCTGAGCTACACTCCCAGCCCTTCCTCCCCCACTTTTTATTTTGAAACAGGGTCTCACTAAATTTCTGAGGCTGGCATCAAAACTGTAATCCTCCTGTCTCAGCCTTCCAAATACTAGGGTTACATACATGTAGTACCAGCAAAATTTAATATTTAAAAAATAAATATACCCTAAAAATGTATATTGATAACATTCTATAACTAAAATTCTATAAAATATATATCAATAACATTCCAGAACTAAAATTTCTATAGCACAAACCTAAGGTAGGAGCAGAGCACATGCCAAATATATTTTTCTTGGGAAAGATATAAATAATAATACATTTAGGAAATTGATTTAAAATAATAAACATAGATAAGAGGCTTAAATAAGGTAGGCCCTATATTTCAAAAGTATAAGCATGTAAAGCAGGATTTGAGAAAGCAGAAATTAAGGGAGAGCCTAGTAAATATTTAACATGAAATAAAATGGCTGGGGATGGTAGAATTCATCTGTAATTCACACGTTGGGTCACTCAGAGCCTATTGCTTCCTGAAGTATGTTTGCTCATCTAGAAGCAGTGTCTCCAAAATTCCAGCTGTTTTCTTTCCCTGAAAAGTGTACAAGAGAAAGGTTAAAGGGACGAACTATACTCTGCCAGTGTAGTTAGTCTTGGGACCAAATCTGATGCTCATCAGCTTCCTGCACACCTCCTAGATGCCTTACTAGTTCACGTAGCACCTCGGATGGTCTAGGTGACTCTGATAGCTATGTGGAGCTAAGCCTCTGGGTAGGTTTGAGTTCAGGCTATGGCTGCTATACTGCTTCACTGCTTGCCAAGAGGGGTAATGAGAACTATCACAGTATATCACTGGGTGTCAAATATATTCTCTTCTGCCTATAGCTGCCTACCTCCTCCTGATGACCAACATCAAATACTCCCACCAGGATGGTATCTCCTTTCCTGATCAGTTGGTCTTTTGACATGAGGAGCCAGAAATAATTGGGTGGCAGCTAGCCATAGCTTAAAATTTCATGAAAGGATTGTGGTACCCCATCGTAGAAATGTTTCCATCTGGGAACCAGAGCTTTAAAGAACAGAGTCTGGGGCTACAGAGATGAGAATCATGAATTCCCATTAAACATAATGGCAAGTTTCTCTTTCTTCCCTTTGGTTCTTGGATTTATGTACTTTATTTGTTGGGGTCATAGAACCAAAGAGCCATTATTGATTTAGATGTGATACTATGGGCTAAAGATGAGACCCTATCCTTTCTGGGTATCATCCCAAAGCTGGCTCCTCATATTGTGGGTGGTGCAGTATGGGGAGGGACCTGAGGGTTCCATGGTAACATCATTACTGAACCTTCTTTGTGTAAATGGAGTTTCTCAGATTGAAATGATACTATGTGAGATACCTTGCTGATAGAACAAACTTTGTAAGTCTTTCTATAGTGATGTGAACTAAAACCCTGTAGGCAAAGACAGTCACACCTATATTAAAAATATGTGTCCAAAATTTAGATGATTTCCTACCCCCTGTAAGGCAGAAGGGGTCCAATGTAATTAATTTACTTGCCATCAAGTGCTATCTCTTTTCATTGAGAATAGTACCATAGGAGGGGCTCTGCTGCCGACAAGATAAGATATACTGCAGTAGAAATACCTACAATGGATTTGGTGAGAAGCAGCCTAGACTTTTGGTCTTAGATAGCTTCTGTGCCAACACTGGGGTTGATAAAAAGACAGATTAACATCAACTGGCCAAGCTATTTAATTGTTTAGTTCCTCTTCCATGATAGACAGTCTTTGGTAGGCAATAACATAGATAAAAATCCCGATGCTTTATGAGAACTCTTAAATATCCATTCATATGCTTCCCCTCAAAGCCTCCTTGTCCTAGATATGTCAATACTTGGCATTTAAGTCTCCCAGTGAATCTTCCAGGCCATTCATCATTGCCTGTGAATCGAAATATATTCTTACCTCAGGCCAGTTTTCATTCCACACAAAGTGGATAGTCAGGTGCATTGCCCAGAGCTCTGTCCAATGGCAGAATTTGTCCTCAATTCTCTCTTGAAGGGCAACCAAAAAATATGGTTGAGGTGTAGCTATAGTCCATTTTTGGCCTTCATCAACATATTGAGCTAAGCTATCTATGAATCAAGTTCAAACTTTTTTTGGTTTATCAATTGTTTATAAGGTTTTCTTTTCTCTGTGAGGAATTAGTATAAACAGAGAGAAAGAACTTCAAGGGAAGCAACATAAGAGTCTGGGCCACTTGCTCCTGAGCTTACTCATGCCCTCTACTACAGCCAGTGTTTGATCCCAAATGTATGTACCATTTTCATCTGACAATAGATAGATGTCGAGTCCACACAGCCTGATCCTCTCTCTGATTCTCCTGCTGATGCTTGGTATAAACTGTACAAAGCATCTTTTCCATCACAGATACCTCTACTACCATAGATTCTGCCAGTTGCATGGCCCAAGAGGTGGGCAGGTTTCTTCTGTAGCTTGGACTTATTGCAAAGTCTATTCCGGGTCTGGGCCCAATTCAAATTTAACAGCAGTATCACTTGGTAGATCTTTGTGTTTGTTTTTAAATGATGGCAGAAATGAGATTCAATAAGTTCTCTTTGACTTTGGAAGGTATGTTCCAGCATTTCCCAAACTAGCATATTCTTAAAATATTCACTGCTATGTGGGCCCTTACATCTTCTACCTCCGATGTTCTTGCCATTTCTTGCTCATCCACTCTGATTAACATGATGCCACTGAGAAAATGTACTATTATAAAATTTTCTAAAATATCCACATAATTCAAGTCCCTTCAACCTCTATTATGAGAGAGGATGGAAGAGTCAACATAACATTATTGATCCCATGTGTGAAGATAATCCTATTTCTGGCCCTGATTCCCAAGAAAGATGGAAAAAATGCATTTGCCAAATAAATGGCTGCACACCAGGTACTGAGAGTACGTTAATCTGTTCCAATAACTTTCACTGCATCTTTGATAGCAAGCTACTATTTAGTAGATTTGTGGTAGTCTACTGTAATCCACCAAAATCTATCTTTTGAAGGGCCCAAACTAGTGAATTAAATGAGATATGATAAGAGCCATTTTTCCTGCATCGTTTAGTTCTTTAAGGATGGCACCAATCTCTGCCTATCCCCAGTCACCATGTTGCTTTGCATTTATTTTCGTGGCCAGGCTGGCGGGGGCATTTTTAGTCTTTCTCTTGGACTTCCCTACCCTGGTAGCTCTTTCACTACAGACAAAGGAACTAATACCACAGTTCTGCCACCCAGCAAGTATGTGCATTCTACTTATTTCTTTAGTAGCTGGGGAAATGGCTCAATGGATGGATCCACAAGCTCAGTGGACCTACTAAATCAGCTGAATCTTGACCAGAACCCTGTTCGGTGGCCCTTGTATGTCATCATTCCAACAGGGCATCATGATTGTGCTTCACATCCCCAAGTATCAGCATCAACTCAGAGCTGGTGTCCAACATATTTTCTAACGTTTGAGTAGCCTGAGTACTCTCCTTTCCCCAGTGTGTAGTTATTTGCATTACTAGATATAGTTCCCTTTGGGGAAGGGCTAAGGGAATAATAACAATGTATACTCATAGTGGTATTGCAGACCTTCCTCCTGAGGGCGTGACCCCTCCTTCAGCCTTTCAGTTTTGGGTCTAAAACCTGATTCAGGTCTACAAAATGGGATGGGGTCATGACTTTATTGGAGAGGATGCCCTGCGATTCCTGATCATCCATCCTTGAATAATTTTGATTTCATAAATTGGCAATTATTTTGATTTGTATAAATTATATTGATTGTATAGATTGAGAATCCATCCATCTTGCCTCTAGAGCACTGAGTGCGATAATAAATATCTCCATAACTCGATGCATATCAGCACCCCTTGCCCCCATTTCCTGGATGCCATTCAGACCTTGCTGCTTGTTTCTATAATTGCCACCACATGCCTCCTCACAGTAAGCACCACCAGCTGGCCTCTGTTTTTGAGACCTTACTGATATCAGTTCTATCACAGCATCTTTTGCCACTAGATAGTGAGCTTCTCAGTGATGCTGGTGCCATGCTCAATGGTGCATTCTTTCAGGTTTTGGAAAACCAGATGTCTTGGTTTTCCTATGAAACATTTCAGGATGGCAAGTCTCCTAGCTGTTCTGGTTATCATTGGGAGAAGCTATATGCTGAAGGGGGCATGCCAAGGCTGGACAAAGTGCCAGGCACTTCTAGTGAATGCAAAGAATCAACATGAAAAAAATGAACCGGGCATGGTGGTACACATCTATAATCCTAGTACTTGGGAGGCTGAGAAGGAGGATCGCTGGTTCACCGACAGTCTCAGCGAGTACTGAGATTCTCAACAACCCAGCAAGACTGTTTCAAAACAAAAATAAGATAGGGCTGGGGGTGTAGCTCCGTGGTAGAATACCCCTGGGTTCAATCCCCAGTAACACACACACACACACACACACACACACACGCGCGCGCGCGCGCAAAGTATAGAGGTTTTCATTGGGGTTGCACTATATAGATCAATTTGGAGATATTTGATATATTAACAATATTAAGACTTCCAATCCATGAATATACTTGTTCACTTGTTTGGGTCTTCTGTAATTTATGTCAGCAATGGTTTGTAAGTTTGAGTAAACAGGTATTGCATATCTTTTGTCACAAGTATCATTCAACACTTCATGGTTTTTATGCTATTATAAATTATATATTTAAAATTTTACTTTCTGGTTGTCCAATATAAGCTTATAGAGATATAGTTTAATTTTCTATATTGATCTTGTAGCTTATAAAATCAGTAAACTAACTTATTAGTTCTAACAACTTTTTGGTAGAATCTAGGGATGTTTCCATGTAGACAATCATGTTGTTTACAAATAAGAAGTTTAACTTATTTCCTTGTAGTCCAGATGCTTTTTATTTAGTTTTTATTAACTTATTGCCCTAGCTAGAACCTCCAGTGCAATGTTGAATAAAAATTGTGAGAGTGGATATCCTTGCCTTGTTCTTGATCTTAAGAAGTAAATTCGATTTTCATAGTTAAGAATGATGTTAATTGTAGGCTTATTATAGGCCCCTTTTATTAGGTTAAAAGATGTTTTATTTTTAGTGTGCTGATACGTTAGATGTTGTCTAATGCCCTTTTTATATCTAATGAGATTATTTTTCTTTTTTAGTTTTTTAATATAATGATTTATGTTAATTTATTTTTGAGTTTTAGATTTCTTTTGTACTACTGAGACATGCCCCACTTGGCCATGATGCATAATTCTTTAATTTAATGTATTAGTGATTCAATCTGCTTACATTTTGTTAGAATTTTTTGCATCTTTGTACATGAAAGATATTGGTTTATTTTCTTTTCTTGTAATAGTTTTGCTTGCTTTTGATATTAGAATAATACTTGCTTAAAAAGGATTTATAAAAATTTTCATCCTCTAAAATTTCCTGGTAAAATTTTCATAGAATTTGTATTATTTATTTATCACATGTGTGAAGAAATTGTGTTTTTAACCAATAAAGCTGTCTGGAACAGGAGTATTTTTTTGGATCAATTTAACTTGAAATGAAATTTCTTCAATGAATATAAGAATACTCATCTGAGAAGATTCAAAACATGCTCTTATACTGCCCAACTGATTGATAGATTTGCTTTTAAAGAGAAAAAAATGTCAGCACTAGAGACTTGTAAGGGACAGAGGAAAGAGAAGGCAAGAAGAATAGAATAAAGCCAATTGCAATATAGATTTTTTTTGATATTTATGAATCATGGCAGCAAGAAAACTATGTCAAGGAGTTTTCTTAATCTAAGTTCTCCTAAGTTTATGAGGTAGATTCTTATCACACTTCATTAATTTACATATTTTGAATAAAAGTAATAAAATAGGTAATTCATGATTAGTAATACATAATAATTCATATTAGTACTGACATAATCAAGATAACATAAACATTAAGAAATTAAAATCTTTCCCTTGTGCATTTGTTATCACTTCATTTATATAGTCGTTGAGTCAATTTCTTTTTTTTTTTTATTTTGTGGTACCGGGGATTGAACCCAGGGGCCTTCTACCTCCAAGCTACACCCCCGGCCCTATTTTTTATACTTTATTTTAAAGCCAGGTCTCACGAAGTTGCGGAGGGCCTCACTAAGTAGCTGAGGTTGGCCGCAAACCCGGACCCTCCCATCTCCACCTCCCAAGTACTGAGATTACAAGCGTGCGCCACCACGCCCAGCTCAGAGTCAGTTTCTTAATGCACTCACGAACTTTGAACTTAGTTATTCTCAGTTACCAATTATTGAAATATTGTATGCGCAGAGCACTGTTCAAGGTCCTGGAAATTTAGTGGTAAATAAATAAAAACCAGCATAAGGAAACAAATAAGAAAATACCAGATAACCATATATTTTGATAACAGTGAAGCCAGATGATCAGAAAGATAATGATCTAGGGGGTCTGCTGCAGATTGAGAGTTCAGGAAGGTCTTCATATGGAATTTAAGTTGAAGCCTTATTGACAAAAAGGAACTTGCCACAAACAAATTTACATAGAGGAAACAATTCATGAATAAAACACGATACAATGAACTGGGCCTGTCTGAGGATTTCTGAAGCCAGGGGGCCTGGAGCAGATTGAGGGAAATGCAGCCAGAGGAATAAGAAGAGAAGTAGACAAGATCAACGCGTGGTGAAGTCCATACAGCCAAAGTACCTTAGTGGAGGGGAAGGGGCCTCAAGCAGAAAAGTGACATTCTATGGTTGATATGCTTAAGAGATTACCCCGTATAGTAGGCTCAGGCAAGAGTGGAAGCAGGCAATCAGACCAAAGATGATGGTGTTTTAGAATAGGGTGATGGTAGCTGAAACGAGGGCAAGCTACTGGGGATGTGCTGCGGGTGTGCACACACAGTTGGACATGCTGCTGTCTCGAATAAGGAAATGGGGAGCATTTCCATCTTGCTCATTTTCATAGTTTTTGGCCTCAGCACTGGCATGTGGTATTGTCATTTTCTGAGATAGGAAGTAGTAAATAAGAGAATTTAAGGGACAGTAAATTAAAATGTCTTCTGGATTTTTTTTTTTTTTTGCAGTACTGGGAATTGAACCCCAGGGCATTCTACTTCTGAGCTACACCACCAGCTCTATTTTTTATTCTTTATTTTGAAACAGGGTCTCACTAAGTTGCGGAGGGCCTCACTAAGTAGCCTCCCAAGTACTGGGATTACAAGCGTGCACCACCACGCCCAGTTTCTTGTGGATATTTTAAGTTTGAAGTATCTAATGGATATTCCAATGCAAATGTCAAACATACATTTTCATATATAAATGAAGAGATTGGGGGAAGCTATTAATCAACTCATTGATTCATTCCACAAAAACTTGTAAAGAACTATTTATATGTTAGGTAGCTGTGCTGGAGATGGGAATATTGATATAGAGAAAAAGTGAGATCATCCCTTATTTTAAAAAAGGTTGCTTTCTAGTGGGAGAAACTGGCATGCAAGTGCATGATTACTATACAGTAAAATAAATACTATAATAAAGGAGCAAAGATCATCAAATATCAGATGATGGCACAATCATTTCTGCTTGAGGGAGTTGGAAAAGGACTTAGTATGTACAAAGTGACATTTTCAGAGTAGCCAAAAATATTGAATTTGATAGCATTTTATCTTTAGTACAAATATGATGCCAAGTTACTAGAGTAGAATTTGTGAAAATAATCCTGTAAATGTGCATGTGAGATACTTGAAAGCTAAGCTTAATCTCTTTAGAAAGACACTATAGGGAATTATCCTCAAATACAAATAGAGGCAAATAGAAGAATCAATGAACTGTATGTGCTGAAAGTCACACATCTCTCATATGTTATGATTTGTCTGATTAGTTTTATCACCTTTTTTGATAGCATTATCCAATGAGTAATTCAATGGACATTAATTTCTTTCCTATCTCCTGTAATATTTTCTGGGCAAGTGAGAATGTTTCAAACTATTTAAAAATAAGTGCCCACATCCTCTAGGTAATTTCTTGGTGACAAATACATACCAAATCTTATTTTCAAATGTTTGCTGCTGTTATTGCCTACTCTACTTAATTAAAGATTTTGTTGACTTCTCATCCTACCTCTGTCTGTTTCTGCTTCACATATAGCCTTGAAAGCAGCACTGTTACCTGCTTGAAACCAAGAGTTTAATTACTTCCCATGACCTCCTAGAAGCTGTGAGTCTGTGGGGTAGATGTGTGATTAGGTAGATAATTTTCCTCAGTTGGGCAGGTTATGTTTTCCAGAACAGAGTAAAGAAACAAGGGAGCTCTACATGGAGGAGGTGGGAGTGACAGATCTGCTGTCTTTCTGGTCCCTCTTCAGATGTGTGGGGTAAGACCTAAAATTAAGGGCCGATGTTATGTGTTGCATTGATATTCGGAGAAGCAGGAAGAACCTCAAACGTCCTAATCACAGTTTCCCTCCCCACTCCACTCCCACTGCTAAGGTCCCCTAGTCAAACAATTTTCCTTGTCAAGGGAACAAGCATAGTGCCTGCTTATTCCTGAGTAGTGGGTTTCAGTTCCCTGCTGGCCCAGGGAATTTTCCAAATAGCCAATCACATCCTCCCGTGGATCTGAGGCTCTTCCCACCCTCTTGGTGCTACAGGGGCTGCCTCCCACAGACCTTGGCTGCTCACTATGTTCTGGAATGCAAAGCCCGCGTGGCTCGTCACTGTATGTGTTGTCCTCCTCTTCTGGGCTCTGAGAATAAGTGACTAATAAACTGCTCTCAATCTCGTTTAGTGTTGAGTGCTGTGGGTTCAGCCATCCTGGTAACCCTCAGGAAGGAATTTCTCCACCACCAATGGAGTGAAGAGGAGATAATTAAAACGAGTTGGCACTGGAATACATACAGTTCTGGACCCTGGCCAGACACCAGAGCACTTTAAGAACAAGGAGAGGGTGCCTTTATTCCAAGAAGGATGGGTTGATGGCAACTAATTTAAGATCACAACAACAAATAATTTTCTATTTTGGGCATTTTCCCCTTTCCTAAATATTTTTGAAACTTGATGTTGCATATAAGTCTCACACTTTTCTCATGTCTTCTTGTTTTCATCTTCTTTACACCATTTTGGTCTAATCTTCACCTGTATCATTGTCTTAATTCTCAATCCTGCGTGGATTAGTCCTTTTCTGGGTGGTGGTCTTTCTAGGGTACACATCAGTCCTTCTCACACTGTGCTGAGAGTGTTCAGGCACAGGGCTCCCGCCCTCTCAGATCTTTCCCATTCTCTTGTGTCCCTTGGTTTCTTCAACTGAGGTCCTTCAAGTTTTGATTGAACCTATTCTCTGGGCATCATCGACTCCTGCTGAATAGTTAAGATGCCTCCATGTGGTGTCTTCATTTTGACTGGAGCATTATGTCACCAGGCAACTGAAACTTTTGAAAATATAAAAACATCTCTATGAATCCAAGCACAAGTGATAGGTATTAGTTATATTTCTGCTCCTTGGATTAGCATGGTAAATCAAGTTGACCAATATCTACTATCTATATAGGTGTGCCTGTGAATATTTGCACAAGAGACTGGGTCCTGGTTGCAGTTACCTTCAGTGTCCAACTATGTGGAATTTTTCAGGAATAAAGATTAATGGCATCCTACTTTGTAGCTGTTTTCATATACATGGGAAGCATTTTTGTAGTCACCCATAGCACACATACATTCATGCTCATCTACGTCCCCTTTTCACATGGACAATCAATTTCTTTTTTATTCCTCATCTCCTTCCCTCATGGCAAAAATATTCCATTTCCATTTGACTCTGATGGAAAATGCGCTCCCGGGGTGAAGGAACACCTGATTGTCTGATGAGCTGGAGCTCAGTGAGAACACATTTCGAGTTGTCAAGGAGGAGGAGGAGATTGATTTCTGCAAATGGAATCAAATGGCAACAGAAAGTGAGAGCTGCAGAACTGTCTTCCTTTCCATCTGACACTGATCCTTCCTCCTCGCTCCATCTCATTATCTTCTGGGCAGAAGGGAATGGTGCCTTGACGTAATCTGTGGCAGATTTGTGAGGGGGGGTTGGGAAGGCAAGATGGGAATAATGCTCTGATTGACAGAGGTTTGTAGCCCACAATGATGGCATGAGATACTCAAAGAGAAAGAAAAGTATTTGTGCACTAAAGTTACATTTAAATGTCATGGAGATCATTTTTAAAATTGTAAGAAACCCCACCATACGCGATTCTAGTGCAGGCTAGTATTTAAAAGAATAAGCTATAGTAACATGACATTTCCCAGCTCATCCTTTGGTCTACTCTGCAGTTCAAAGATAATTTAATTCCCTTTTGAATCTTTGTAGTGCTTTGGTGCATTTCCAAGGGAAGATTAAAGACAATTCTTTGACTGTGGAATGCATCACCGTTACTCACGTTAGGATGTGGTAATTGGTACCAATGAATGAATTCATTTATTCTGGGAGGGTTCTGACATCAAACAGGTCGAATGAAATTGTCTTAAAAGCGTTCTTCCCATCATTTTAAAAAGTGTCCGTAGCCCCATCAATTTACATTGAAACATTATTCGGCCTTCTGGAGAGGTCAGTGTGGACATTTACTTTTGATGATATGGAGTGACTGCTGCCTTCTATTACATGGGCTTATGTGTGTCGAAGTCTCTGTTCATCTCAGACGATTTGAATTAATATTGGAGATAATATAATTTTAATGGAGCAGGAATAGATGTTGCACATGGAACAAAATATCCTCTTCTAGGGAGAGTATACTTAATAGTACATTAAAATACATTACAGCAGGTGCACTTTCTGCATGCACAGATCCATTTTTTAAGGAATTAATAGCCATTGTCTTGTCATCTGATGTAAATCTTACTTAGGTTTTAAAGCACAGCTCCATTTTCCCTCCTGTTTCCATTCTCTGACTTGTCTGCCCCATATCCACGATCCTTACTCTCAATAAATAACATTGTCCCTGTGGTTTGAAAAGATACATAATAAAAGATGAATGGATAAAGAAAATGTGGTGTATACACACACTGGAATTTTACTCAGTCATAAAGAAGAGCAAAATTATGTCACTAGCAGGAAAATAGATAGAACTAGAGAATATTGTGCTAAGGGAGATCATCTAGTCACAGAAAGTCCAGGGTCTTATATTCTCTCTCCTATGTGAAAGCTAGAGAGAAAATAGGAAACAAAAGGGACTTCAGATAAATGAGGAGAGAGACCAGAAGAAGAGTGGAAGGGAATTGAGGGAGAAGAAAAAGGAGAATTGATGACGGAAACAGTTCAAATAATGTTATTCCATATATGCAGATATTGCTACCAATCTCACTAACATATACGGGGTTGGGGAGCGGGGTGGGATCCAGAGAAAAACATACCAAGTGTAGAGTGAATGCATGTCTGCACCACTTTGAACCTCAGTATGATTATAATTACAATTTAACAATAAAAGTATATATTTGTATACACACACACATATATGTAAAAGCAAACACACACACATATATGTAAAAGCAAAAACACATATATGTAAAAGTAAAAAGCAAAAACCATATATGTACATACATATATGTAAAAGCAAAAACCTTCACAAATTTTCTCTTTCTTAACAGACGTTTATGAGGAGGGGACAGTACCAAACCCCCCTTCCGCTTCTCCTGCACGTTCTCCATCACAGTAGCCCTGTGTCTAGCCAAGCTGATCTACTGAGAGATTCACTCTGAAATCAGCAATGACTTTCTACCTGGCAAATTAAACCACACCTTCCCGCATCGCTCTATTTGATCTTGGTGGCATTTGATCTTAGAGTTCATTCTTCCTTTCTCTTCTATTTGCTTCTAATCCCCAATACCATTTCCTTTTGATTTGATGCGTTTTTCTTATATCTCAGATGCTTCCTTTTCTTTCTTCTCTAGAGACTTTTCCTATGCCTTCTTGGGACAGAGGCTGGGGAGGCGTCTGCTTGGCTCCTGGTACTCTTGGAGTCAAGCAGCACATGAGTGGCTGCTCTTCTCTGCCTTCTGTCACATGTGGCTGCCCTCTCTGTTGCCATTTCCTCTCCAATTATCCAGTCAGGTATGGGATGGAAAGTGCTTAAATCGATAGTTGGTATATAGGAAGTGCTTAATTAAAATCAGCTAATTATAGGTAGGTTTAAATGATCTATTATAAATATTTTAAAATATAATTTACTTTTGCCATTAATTCTGAATAATGTTTCCCTCTCTTTAAACTGATATGATTTGTATATAAATGTGAAGCATCCATTAATTATACTGTGTCACTTCTCTTGTCTTTCCTCTGTATTAAATCATTTCTTTCACTGGATTTAGCTCAATAGCTTTATATATTTCAGTAGGGTTCCAGTAAAGTCTTCTGATAATTTCTTGTATAATTAAAAAGGTATAATTATATAGAACAGGAGTCAAAAATTAATTTGATTATATTGATGAAATGAAATTGGAATTTACATATTTGCTTTGTTTGGACATTTGGTTATTCTAAAAAGTGCTTCAGCAGGAGAAATCACAATCAATTTAGTTCTCATCTAAGAGACAGGGTCTACCTCCAAAGACTTTTTAAAAAGTTATTAATGAGACCAATGAGCCATATCTTCTTACTGGTATGAGGAGGTGATAGATATAAAAAAGAAAAAAAAAGAAAAGAAAGCATAGAAAAATTAGGCATTGAGGTTTGGTAGAAAAATACAAAAGATCTACATTCCAGTTATGTTTCCAGCACTCGCAGCTTGCTGATAACACATTTGACCTCTCTAAACGGGATCCTCTCAGTTGGAAGGCATCCTACCTATTCCCGAGTGCAGAAATGTTCTTTATGGACAGTAGGTGCTATACACATGTAAATGATTATTTAGACTACCTTGCATCCAGTAAGATGCATTATCTGTTCACTATATTGAATTGAACCTTAGGAAGCTCAATTGCCCTTTTTCCTAAAAGACAGTACCCTCATGGACCATGCAGACCAATCCTATGCTGCCGGAGGCAGATCACTCTCACAATATTGTCTTTTAGCTCCCTAAGTTTTACTTTGTTCACAACAAAATCAAGACCTCATGAAAGAGTTGTAAGGACTGAGATACTGATGTAACTGGTTGACAGGGTAAACAGTCAACATCTCTGCCTACCTTTCTGGTCCCATTTCCAACAATTCTTTCATGTGGATCTTAGGGAATTTCTTTTTTATTTTTTTATTTTTTTTGCGGTACCAGGGATTGAACCCAGGGGCGTTCTACCTCTGTGCTACACTCCTGGCCATATTTTTTATACTTTATTTTGAAACTGGGTCTCACGAAGTTGCGGAGGGCCTCACTAAGTAGAGAGAGGGAGAGAGAGAGAGAGACAGGGAGAGAGAGAGAGAGCTGAGGCTGGCATGAACCCGAATTCTCTGGTTTCCGCCTCCCAAAGTCCTGGGATTACAAGTGTGTGCCACCACGCCCGGCTTGGATCTTAGGGAATTCTGTGCAGCACTGTGTTCATGTGCTAGAATGTCATGTTCTCTTATGCTTGTATGTTTTTTCTCACACATTTTCCTCTCTAAGGAAGATCGTTCCTTCATCCTCCTTTCTGCTCACATTTTTTTTTTTCTGCAAAAATATGTGCCTCAGCCGGACATGGTGGTGCATGCCTGTAATTGCAGTACTTGGGAGGCTGAGATACGAAGATCAAAGGTTTGAGGTCAGCTACAACAACTTAGCTAGGTCCTCAGCAACTCAGGAAGACCCTGTTTCAAAATAAAAAATAAAATAGGACTGAAGGTGGAGCTCAGAGGTAGAATGCTCCTAGGCTATATCCCAGTACCCCCCCCAAAAAAAAAGAATAAAAAGTGCCTCCATGAGACCATTCACTTCTCTTTCTCCTAAGCACTAGCCATGTAGGTGAGAACTAGACTTCTATTTTGAGTCTGACTCTAGACTAATAATTTCCATTCCAAAGCAGCATATGACCACATTAGCAATATTCTCACTATTGGCTTTAAAAATAATAGGCAATGTAGGACATCAGGCAACATTTGTCACAGTTCTTCCCCCATCATTTTCTAGAATATTTCTTTCACAGTGCTAATGTTTAAAAAATATATAAAAAGTACTATCAAAAAACAAAGCAATATTTTTAAACCATGGCTAGTCATACACCACTGCAGATAGCTTAGGAGTACAAAGCTCCAGAAAGATGAAAATTATTGTTGTGTGAAGAATTCAACTCCAAATTGATTTTTTAAAAGCCATCTTAATCATTTTTTAAAGTGTACAGTTCAATAGTGTTAAATATATTCACGCTGTTGCTCGGCCAATCTCCATAGCTCTTTTCATCTTACAAAACTCAAACTCGAACTGGGCATGGTGGCACATACCTGTAATCCTGGTACTTGGAAGGCTGAAATAGGAGGATTGCAGGGTTGAGACTAGCCTCAGCAACTTAGGGAGGCCCTCGGCAACTTAGGGAGGCCCTCAGCAAGTTAGTAAGACCCTGTTTTAAAATAAAAAAAAATAAAATAGGGCTGGGGGTGTGGATCAAAGATAATGTGTAATCCAAGTATCACAAACAAGCTAACTAACTAAAACTCTATAATCATTAAACAATAACTCTCTGTTCACCCACCCATTCTTTCTGCCCTGCCAACCAGGATTCTAGTTTTTGTCTCATTAAATCTGATCACTCTCGGTAACTCAATTAAATGGAATTGTGCAGTATTTCTTTTTTTGTAACTGACTTATTTCACTTAGGTCTAATCAGATTTTCTTTACCTTCATGTTCTAGTCTTGGTAGATTTTGTGCTTTTAGGAATTTGCCCATTTTATCTGTTATCCAATTTATTAGTGTACAATTGCTTATAGTATTTTTATAGTCCTTTTTATTTCTGTAGAATCACTTTTATTTCTGATTTTAGTAATTTGGATAGTCTCTATTTTTCCTTAGTCCATCTAGCAAAAGGCCTGTCAGTTGAGTTGTATTTTCCAAACACTTTTAGTTTTATAGATTTTTCTGTTTTTTCCTCTTCCCAATTTTATCTCTGCTCTAATCTTTACTATTTTCTTCCTTCTGCTAGCCTTGGATTTATTGTTTCTTTTTCTAGTTCATCAAGTTGTCAAGTTAAGTTGTTGATTTGAGATATTTCTTACTTTTTTTTTTTTGCGGTACCAGGGATTGAACGCAGGGGCATTCCACCTCCGCGCTACTCCCCCGGCCCTATTTTTTATACTTTATTTTGAAACCGGGTCTCATGAAGTTGCGGAGGGCCTCACTAAGGAGAGAGAGAGAGAAAGAGAGAGAGAGAGAGAGAGAGAGAGAGAGAGAAAGAGAGAGAGAGAGAGAGAGAGAGAGTGCGAGCTGAGGCTGGCCGTGAACCCGGATCCTCCGGTCTCCACCTCCAAAAGTACTGGGATTACAAGCGTGCGCCACCATGCCCGGCTATTTCTTACTTTTTAAATAAGTGTTTATAATTATAAATTTCCATTTTAGCACTATTTTTGTTGCATCCTGAGAGAATTGCTATGTTGTGTTTTTATTTTTGTTTGTCCCTGAGTAGTTTCTAACTTCCCCTATGATTTCTTCTGTGATCTATTGGGTTTTTAAATAGTGTGCCATTCAATTTCCAAAAGTTTGTGAACTTTCTAGTTTTCTCTCTGCCATTGATTTCTAACTTCTTCTCATAGTGGTCAGAGAAGATACTTTGTTATGACATCTATCTTCTAAAATATATTAAGATTTAATTTGTGACTTAATGTTTGTTTTATCCTGAAAAATTTCCCATGTGCAGTTGAAAAGAACATGTATAGTTGTTGGGTTGAGCATTTCATATATGTTAGAGCTGGTCTGTTTATTATATTGTTTGAGTCTTCTGTTTCCTTACTTATCTTCTGTTTGTTCTATTCATTCGAAATTGAGTGGGTTATTAATATCCCAAACTATTATTGTAGAGCTGCCCATTTCTCCCTGCAGTTATGACATTTTGTGTTTTCTGTATTTTGGTAGTCAATAGTTAGGTGTATAAATGTTTATACTTGTTATATATTTTTTCTGTTTTGAGAATTTTATTCCTATATAATGACTTTCTTTATCTCCTGTAAGCTTTGTATGTTTAGAGTTTATTTTGTGTTATATCAGTATAGCCACCCTGTTCTCTTTTGATTACAATTAAGAAATATCTATAATATGAATATCATGGATATTTTGAAATAAACTACTTATTAATATATGGAATGTCCTTTTCCATCTTTTCACTTTTAACCTATTTGTGTCTTTGGATCTAAAGTGAGTCACTTATAGACAGCATATGATTGGATTTTTTTTCTTTCCATTTTGCCTGTCACTATCTCTCTTTTATTTATTTTTGGAACCCAGGGGCATTCTATCTCCAAGCTACACTCCTAGCCCCTTTTTATTTTTTATTTTGAATTAGGATCTTGCTGTTTCTGAGGCTGGCCTCAACCTTCGATCGTCCTGTCTCAGCCTCCCAAGTACTGGGATTGCAGGATTGTGCCACTGCACCCAGTTATGTCACTCTCTCTCAATTGGAAAATTTAATTGAATTACTTTTAAAGCAATTACTGGTAAGGAGGGACTTGCTTGTGTCATTTTTCTATTTGTTGTCTATATGTCTTATTGAGATTTTTATCCCTCTTTTCTGTCATTTTGCAGTGAAACTTTAAATTCTTTCCTTATTTTGTTTTGTGCATACTTTTGCAGTTACCATGAGTACTACATTTAATATCCTAAAGTTATAACACATTATACCTTAACTTCAAAAACATATTAAATGCTGCTCCTTTAACGGCTTCACCTCTCTCAGTTATTGCTGTAATGAAACCTACATCTTTATACATCATATGACTAAAACAGTAAGCTAATATATTTTAATACATTAGTCTCTTGAATTAAGTAGAAAAGAAAATGTAGGGTTAAAATGAACATTACAAAAACAATAGCTTTGCAACTAATAAATGTTTAAAATAGTCATCTCTTAAACTTATATAGAAAGAATTGGAGTTTCAAACCACTGTTACAAGAACATAGGCTTTTATAATTGCCCATGAATTTACCTTATACTGATAGCCCCATTTCTCCATGCAGTGTTGACTCAGTATCTCTTGTCCTTTCATTCCAATCTGCAGGACCATTTCTTGCAGGGTAGATATAATTGTAACAAACTCTCCTAGCTTCTGTTTGCCTGAGAATGTCTTAATTTTTTCCTCATTTTTGAATGACATAAGTATATACAATATAGCATTAGGATAAGAATATAGGATTTTTTAAGAACACAAGGATATAGAATTCTTGGTTGACTTTTTTATTTTTATTTATTTTTTTTTAGAATTTGAATATAGCCAGGCGTCGTGGTGCTCGCTTGTAATCCCAGTACTTTGGGAGGCGGAGACCGGAGGATCCGGTTCGTGGCCAACCTCACCGCGCATGCACGCGTGCACGATCAATCTATCTCTCTCCTCTCTCTCTCTCTCTCTCTCTCTCTCTCTCTCTCTCTCTCTCTACCTAGTGAGGCCCTCCGCAACTTCGTGAGACCCGGTTTCAAAAATAAAGCATAAAAAAAAATAGGGCCGGGGGTGTAGCGCGGAGGTAGAATGCCCCTGCGTTCAATCCCCGGTACCGCAAAAAAAAGAATTTGAATATATCAACTCCCTGCATTCTGTCCTTCAAAGTTTCTAGTGAGAAATCTGCTAATGATATTATTTGGGATTCTTTGTATGTGATGACTCATTCTTTTCTGCTGCTCTCAAAATTCTTTGTCTTTTGACATTTTGATTAAAATATGTCTTGGTGTGGATCTCTGAGTTCATCCTACTTGGGATATATTGACTTTCTTGGACGTTTGTATTCATATCCTCCATCAAATTTGGGTATTTTTAACATTATAAAACACATAGAAATTATAATATTCGATACTTGCATAGGAAAGGAAATTCACGAACAAAGCTGCATATTCAGGAAGCTGTCTGCCCTCAGGTAGAGGGCAGTGGATTCATTATCTTGTCACACCTATAACACATTGGCAAAACATGAGTATATCATACAGCACAACTATTGGAAATCTCTGATAAACCATAAGAGATGGATTGCTTTTTTAGGCAGATGAATATAATTTTTACTAATACAGTTTCTCTAGTATATAAAGAGATTATTGAGAAGAAACTATCCATTATTTATCTCATTTCTCTCTTACCTATTTTTGTGCTAGACACATAGTAGTTCCTCAATAAATATGTTTTAAATAAAATAAAAGAAATAAAACTCCTCAATGTTCTGGAATGACTGGTTTCCTTAAAGTTCTGGAGGATGTTAATTTCTGACTCAAAGTCCTTACTCATTTTCTCCCTGCCTGGAAAAACATCTTGACTCCTTTCTACATAGCCAAATTCTACTCATTCCCCAAAGTCTTTCTCCAGTCTCACCTATTCTGTGAAACTCTTCTCATTTTTTTATTCAAGTCACACCAACTTATCTCCCTCTCCAAACTTTTCTGTTGTTGAAATAAGGGTCCATTATTAATATCATGTCATATGGATATTCTTCAACTAATGACCTGGCTTTTCCATGTGTTCATACGCTAACTATATTTTTTACTGGAAAAATGTTGTACTTTGGATATTCCTTTTTTTTGAAAGGAAAATATACTTTATTTATTTTTTTGGATATTTTTTCCTAATAACATATTTCATGCCATGGAATATGTAAATAATTGATGACAGAAATAGAAAAGAAAAAATTATTCAACTAAAAAAAACTAAGGAATATAAAAACTACATTTTAAATGTTCCCTTTAGGCAAATATCCTGTCTGAGATGAGATGGATCAGCTGCAGCTTCTTAAAATATAAGTCTATTTAATTTGAGCACACCAAATTAGTCAGAATCTTTCTGAAGTAAACACTAAGATTTTTCAGGACTTCAGAATTCTGAGAACTACATTCGAAGACACTATCCTTTGTCCAAAAATTTTAATGGATTTGATGAGCAGGTCAGCATATAAAAGACTTTGTATGGTTAAGTAGGATTGAAGTACTCTAAATGTCTGAGCAATTAAACACTTACGGCTTACAAATGGACTTTATTTGGGGTTGTCCCGTTTGCTTACCCTTTCAATGTTCATATCAGCATTCAATCTTGAAGGACATGTAGTCCATTAAAATATATTCAAAACTGAATAATCACTTATCATTGGGCAGAGATAATCTATTGTCCCTTAAAATTTGCCCATGGTTGATTTGGGGTGGCTTATTTTGAAAGTTTGGTTCACGGCACCAGTGAAGTCCTTTAAAAGGAAGTTTATAGGGCCTGTTCACCAGCAATACTGCCACATGAATTCAACTTGCAACTGCTTTTGAATTCAGAGCCATAAGGCTCTCTGCAGGTATAGCTTTCAGTTGGTTGCAAAATACTTAAACAGATGGACATTGTTATTAACATGGATAATATATTTTCATTGTATTAGGGTTGAAAGTGATTTTCTAGATAATGACTTATACAAATGTTTGTGGAATCTGTCCAGTTAATCTTCTAAAAATGCAGCCTGACTCAGAAGCAATTCCACTTTTATTGAAGTTTTTTGATTAAACTTTTAACTCCTGTGTATTTCTTAACACACTGTTGAAGAACCTCGGCTAGTTTCTCTTTGGAGTCATTGTTATATTATTGAGCCTAATAGTAACTTCCAGAAACCTACTTTAAACTAAATAGCCGCATATGTTATATACTATGTAATTTATTTTTAAAAAATAATCTCATCAACAATCTTTTTGTATTTCCCCAGTTCTCATGGAGTAAAGGTCAAAGGGTTTGGTAATTATGAGATGACATGTTGTAGCAGGTACTCAAAAACCAAAATGAATTGTTCACCCTCAGTCAAAGAATTAGCTACAAAGTATTAATATCATCTATTTCTCCCACCAACAAATTGAGTGTCTCTTACATAGGGATCACTTTGTTAGGTGCTGGGGACACACACACAAGAGAGAGAGAGAGAGAGAGAGAGAGAGAGAGAGAGAGAAGAGAGGATTCGTGAAGATAAGAAAATGACTGAAATTTAAGAAGTATAACTTCAGCTTGTTCTAATTAGGGACTATAATATTTAATAGCTGTGTAACATAGGCAAGTTACTTAATCTGTCTCTGCCTCAATTTTTCTATTAAAATGGGGGGTATTGACAATATATACCTCCTGCATTGTTGGAAGAATTAAATGAGATATGGCCACCTGATATAAATGTAAGTTCTATATAATGAATAAAACAAGCAAGTCAGGCATGGTGGTGCATGCCTATAATCCCAGTACTTGGGAAGCTGAGATAGGAGGATCACAGGTTTGAAGCCAGCCTCAGCAACTTACTGAGACCCTCAATGACTGTTAGCAAGACTCTGTTTCAAAATAAAAAAAAATTAAAAAGGGTTGGGGATGTAGCTCAGATGTAGAATGTTTATGGGTTCAACCCCTCATACCACAAAACAAACAAGCAAAAACAAGCAAAAAAACAAAACAAAAGTTTTGAAGAATTAGGAGTTCATGGTGTTTAGACACCACTTATGCCCTTCCCAACATTTCTCAGCTGATAAATCTCTTCGCAACTATTTATGTACTGATTTTATTATTTCTCATGTTCTTTGTGCTTTCTTAAATTGTCACCATCTTGTTTACTGTTAATAACTGTGTGATAACTTGGGAAGATAGCTGCTCTTTGGTTTGGGAGACTTCCTATCCTGATATTTTATCTATCTTTGATTTCTTGACTCAATTATAAAACCTATACCATGAACTCCAATACCCCTTCACCAACCTACCAACAAATACACCATAAAAGTAGCTGTATTAGTTTCCAATTGTTGTTGTAACAAATGACCATAAACTTAGTGGCTTAAAGGAATGCCAATAGACTCACATATTGTTCTGGAGGCCTGAAGTCTAAGGTAGGTCAGCAGGGTGCATCCCATCTGTAGGCTCTAGGGAGAATCCAGGTCAGTGCCAGGAATCAGCTCCTAGAGGCTGCCACCTCTGTTGCTTTATGGCTCCCTATCATTCCATCTTCTCCTCTTCTTGTCATATTACTGTCTCTAGCTCTTGATTCCCCTGCCTCCTATTGAAACAACCCTTTCGTGATTATAATAGACCTACTTGAATAACCCAGGGTATACTTATATTCCCATCTATAAAGCTTTTGTTTGTTTGATATCTTTTTGTTTTGTTTTGCCCTGTAAAGTAACATTTTCATAGGTTCCAGGGATTAGCACAGGAATGTCTTTGGGAAGAGCCATTATGGTGCCTACTACGATAGCATAGGAAGATGAACAGAAATCTGAAACATGTTTCATTTTTCAAGAATTAGCTGGGATGGCTGGAAATAAACTAAACACAGGCAATGAAGAAATATGGCCCTTTCTTTTAATAAACATGGTCAAATTCCATTAGGACTAAGGAAAAAAAATCAAACAGTAGAAAAGGTGAGTTATAGAATTTTGTTTGTAAAAGCAGTATTTTGGCATTGAGTAAAAAAGAAAATGACTAAAATGAAGCTAGCTGGAAATAACCTAATAGACATTGTTGATAAATTTGTTTCAGGAAACAGATAGGGATAATTAGAAATTAGTATATGGATTCATAATGAAATAATGATAGTCTTTTTATTGTAATTTGAAGATTGTAGAGAAGTTTCTTGGATATTATTTTGTTTTTAATACTGTGAATACCCTTATAGGATAGATGAGAAGCCCGAGTGGTAGTACATGCCTGTAATCCCAGTACTTGGGAGACTGAGACAGGAGGATTGCAGGTTCCAGGCCAGCCTCATTAACTTAGTAAGACCATGTGTCAAAATAAAAGGACTGGGGGTGTAGCTTGGAGGTAGAACCCCCTGGGTTCAATTCCTAGTACCAAAAAAAAAAAAAGATATATGAGAATGTATTTTGAACTCTATGTAACTTATAAAAGACCAAGGCTCAGAGACATTAAGTAAGGAGCTAGAAAGCTAGCTGAGGGTCTGAATCGCAAAGGTCAAGCGTGTGAACTTTAATGCTTACAGGTACCTGAATCTCTTTGATCCTACAAGTAGCTGAAAATACCCTTTCAAGTCTTTAGACTGTGGTAGCCCCTTGATATTCTGGAGTACCTGGCCCTAAGACTGTAGAAAAGTCTAAGTTCACAAATAACACCCTTCTTTTTCTTTTTTTTAAATTTTTTTGCAGTACTGGGGATTGAACCCAGAATCATTCTACCTCCGACCTACACCCCATCTCTACTTTTTTTATTCTTTATTTTGAAACAGGGTCTCTCTAAGATGTGGAGGGCCTCACTAAGTAGCTGAGGCTGGCTGTTAACCCGGATTCTCTGGTCTCAGCTTCCCAAGTACTGGGATTACAAGCATGTGCTACCACGTCCAGCTTATTTTCTTATTTTTAATAGCACCTTTCATGTAATTCATCACATTATGGAAATGAGCTCCTACTACATTTAATATTACACTTTTATTTCACCTGTTTTCACTACCACCAGCAAAACCCACTATTGTATTTTCTGGACCATTTCTAAGAAAGGACTGTCTCAGTGAGCATTCTCATTGATATAATCTAAAAATTGATCACATAATTTAGAGGAAGGAATATTTATTTGCTCATGGTTTTTCTTGGAGATTTGGGGGTTCAATCTGATTCAAAACAAAATTTTAATTTTATGTATAGGTAAAAAGTACTGTGTATTTAGAGATCTGTAGAGAACAACAAAAATGTACCAAATAATTCTCTGGGCTCTCCATATTGATAAAGCCTGTGATTCATATTTGCACCTAATCAAAAAAAAAATCACAGCAAGTTTAAGTTCATCAATTTCATTCTCACATAATCCACCTGCACATTTTCCAAGTGTTATGGTTAGATAGAGAGTGGCCCCTTGAAGAGCTCATGAATTGGTGTTTGGAGTTGATATAATTGAGTTTTGAGGGTTGTAATCCCAGAAGCGGATAAATCTATTAGAATAGATTTATCTGGGGTGTGGCTGGAAGGGGTGGATTCCTGGGGGTGCAGCCTTGGGGATTATACATATGGTTCCTCCTCCCCCTTGTTACTCTCTTGCTTCCAGCCTCCATGATATGAGCAGCACAACCCACGTGCTCTTCCTTTTTCCTCCTCCCACCACCATGCCCTGAGATCCGGGTACCTACCTGGCCTCACATGGACTGACCCTGAAACCATAAGAAAATAAATCTTCTTTCCTCGAAATTACATGGTCAGGTCTTTAGATTATGGCTATGAGAATGCTGACAAGAACAGAAAATGGTACAGGGGAGTGGAATTGCTGCTATATCTAAGTCTGACCATGTGGATTGTGACTCTGGAAATGGTTCATGTGAGGAAATTGGAAGGTCAGAAATGAGGTCAGAAAGGTGGATGGTAGAGACTGCTCAGGAGATTTTGGCTGGAAAAGAGTACTCCATGAGGAAATGGAGTCGAGGCCATGTGTGTTACACTTTGGCAAAAACCTTATCCCCATTTTGCCCTTGTCCTGAAACTTTGTGTGAGCCTGAATTTAAAGACAATGGGCTGATTAAACTGGTAGAGGAAATATCAAAACAGTAAAATATCCAAACTGCATTATGGATATTGATATTCACGTTCAGTGAACCGGACACTGAATTTTGGGAATAGAAAGTAAAGCAGAGAGACGTTTTATAGATTTGCAGTTTGGCTGGAAAGTCATGTGTAAAGTTGGGGCCCAGAAAGATGATGACATGGAAGGAAGGAAGATGTACGAAGGGAAGGAGGGAGCACTGGCCATGATGGTGGCAGGACCAGCGATGGCCATGATGGAGGCAGCAGATGGAGCTGAGGCCAGGGGCAGCCCACATGAAGTTGGGGCCAGGGACAACCCAGATGGGATTGGGGACAGTGGCCACCTGGATGGAGTGGGCTCAGGGGCTGTGATTAAAAAGGCCCCACTGGCAATGATTAAGGAGGGCATGACTGCCTTTTCTGTTGGTGGCCCATCTCAGAGCCCACACAATGCTGGTTTTGTTAGAAAAAGGGTGCCAGGTAGGCTTGCCCCCAGATTTCAAAGGCAGGCCTGGGAAGCCAGGCAATGAGTGGCAGGGTCAGAATCCCTGCAAGCAGGCCCAAATGGGGCACTTTGTGAAGCTGTGAGGGTGAAGCCAAGGTTGCAAGAAAAAAACCCCAAGATTTAGAAAGGCCAGAAATGTGGAATGGCCATGAGGAAAGGCTGCTGTTAGCTATGAGCCATGGAGCCAGGTTGGAAGAGTCAGTAAACCACCCATTGCAATCAGCCAGGCTGCAGGGGCAGGGCTGCCAAGGCCCTTTGGAGATCGCTTCTCACCGCCATGTGCGATGGATGCCAGAAGTGGAGCTGCAAGAACAAATGTTTGCCCTGCCAGATTTTGTTATTTTTTTGGTCCTATTCCTTCTTTCTGTGCCTTTATTCCTACCTTTGGGAATGCAGGTGTTTATTCTTTTGATCTTCATTGTCTTTTACAGGGGCTCATAAGAGTTCACCTTGAGTCTCAGAGGAGACTTTGAATTTGGGGAATTTTCAGGGATGCTGGAACTGTTAAGACTTTGGGAACTCTCGGAGAGGACTAAATGCATTTTGCTTTCTGATCCAGGGGCAGAATGTTATGGTTAGATATAGAATGGGCCCTTGAAGAGCTCATAAATTGATGTTTGGAGTTGATATAATTGAGTCTTGAGAGTTGTAATCTCAGCAGTGGGTGGTAGATGGAGGGGGTGGATCCCTGGGGATGTGACCTTGGGTAATATATATATATATATATATATATATATATATATATATATATATTTGGTTTATATATATATTTGGTTTCTCCTCCCCCGCTCGCTCTCTTGCTTCCAGCCTCCATGATATGAGGAACACAGCCCAAGTGCTTTCCCTCTCTCCGCCTCCCACTGCCATGCCCTGAGATCTGCTGTCCTTGGCCTCACACAGACTGAACCCCAAACCATAAGAAAATAAATCTTCTTTCCTCTAGATTACATGGTCAGGTCTTTAGATTATGGCTGTGAGAATGCTGACCAGAACACCAAGCATCTTCTGAATTTACTTAAGTAACTTCATATGTATCCTCTACATGGATCACAAGTAGCTCATAAGTTAACTGAATATTATAAGAAAAAGTATTGGCCTGGCCTCTGTGCGAATGACCACAGGACCTTCCTGTTGCAATTAATGAAGCACACCTGGGAAGACCTCAGTCTACTCCTAACTTCTGTGCACATACTACTCTCTGTTCCTTTTGCAAGCATCGTGCTTTCATCTTGCATGCAGCATAAGCAGCTGTTACATCTACTTTGGAATAATTTATTTTTCTTTAATAAATTCCTTTGTGTATGTTATTGTTCTGTAAGGCTTACAGACTAAGGGGAAAAAAAAAACAACCAAGCAAACATTTTGAAAGGTACTCTATCATATTGAGAGATTCCAGTTCCCTAAGACTTTATGAGAGACTGGCAACAGCTTGTCACATGGTCCCAGTTCATAGTATGGGTCATTATTTTCCAAATTGAATTTGCGTATCTACTTTTTCCTTTATGAGAAACACTACCCAGGAAACCAAGCTCACGCTGCTTTTAGATCGTTCATCTGAACTCAGTTTCTCATGTTTTAGAGCACTATGCACTGGAATCAATAAAATAATGTATGTATCTGATAAAAGGTTCATTTTAATGAGGCTTTTTTGTTCCTGTGGTGCCCAAGACTTAGGTGTACTTCTTAGACTTTTGGTTCTTTATTTCACTTTGCAAACTCTCATTTCACTGACTTTTGCCAAAAAGCAGTGTTTTTTAAGCAAGTCTTGCTATTTGGTTTCCTGATCATTTAAAAGTTTCAGGTCTGAGATTTGCTGCTCCCCTCCTTTCCCTCTCGCATAAACATGGGGTAAATGACCTCGTTTCAAGCTGAATATGGTGCTTTGCTTTGATGCTCACATCCCCGCCATCTTGTATGCTCCTATTACTGCTGTCTGTTCTTATCGGTGTTGACAGAGTCATCCCTAGAATGACTCTGAACCAAGCAGAGCAATACCTCAAGGCCTAGAGCGCCATGTGCCTTCACAGTTTTGTCACTAGGCTGCAAGCCAGAGAGTGGAGTGGGGGTGGGCAGACAACATGGGGGAAATGGTGGGGGGAAACTCTCTGATAGAAAATACTCCAAAGAACCAGAGCCTACATTTTTAAAAACAGCTTACTATCCTCACTTTCTACTCCACATCTTCCCTTCCCCACAAAAAAAAAAAAAAAATAGGCACCATGATTCCATCTGTGCCTTTATAGAGCCCCAGCCTTGTTTCAAGCAACAGTTATCACCTCTGCTTATCTCTAGTTAAAGTGAAAGTTTTCGAGCTGTTATGGGGGCTCATGGTATTAATGGGAGGCCAAGGGTAGAAAAATGATGTGATCTGGGAACACCTGAGGGCTGGGCAGTAGAAAGCACAACAAAGGTGATGCTGCAGAATCTACAGGCTGCTACCGCTGAGATGTACGTGGGGACAGCTTCAGATGCAAATGCCTAGGAATGTTCCCAGTGCCCACAGCTATTGCGAAGTCCAAACTGAGTTTGTGTGTGAATTAGAACACCTCATTAGATGAACTACGAGTAACAGACTTGGCAAGCAGATCCCAGCTGAATTCCAGTCCCTGTTCATCTTACTGACAGATTACCCTTATGAATAGGGCACAACCTGCACACCCTTCCTGTGACTCTGCAATTGTACTGCACTGCACAGTGGGGAATACCCCTAAAGGTTAGATGAAGGCAGAGTGGTTGAAAAGGAATTTAAATTTGGGGAAAATATTGAGAGAAATCCTTTGCCTGTCTGGGAAAGTAAAGATGCCTTTTCTTGCTTATTTGTGCCTCCATTTTCCCCTTCAATGAAACCATTTACAGGCTCAGTATAAGGATAAGAATTAAAAGGATTTCTCTACTTTATGATTTAGGCAGACCCCAATATCCATAAGTTCAGCTCCCATAGACTTTTATAAGATCTCATATAAGAGAGAGTGCAGGAAAAAGAGAAACTGTTGGTGTTAACAACTAGAAGTACATTTTCACTATAGTGATTCTAGCATTTTATGGGATGAGGATTATATGAATCATATAGTTTAGGAATTGTGACATACAAAAACATAAATGCTTAGATCAAATTTTGTTTTTGCTTAAGTTAACTATATACCTACATTAGTAATATATGTTTTTGGTATATCTGGAATGAGGTACCAAAACATCCTTAAAATTTTTATTTTTGTATTTGCAATGATTCACTAGCTTTTTGATTAAACATAAACACATGCTATTTATTTCTGTTCTTTCCCATGATCTCACTAAAGTAAAAGTAAAGGAATCAAAAATGGTAAACACACATGTAAAGGAATCAAAAATGGTAAACACACATGTAAAGGAATCAAAAATGGTAAACACACACACACACACACACACACACACACACAAACTCAAGAGGAGACAACAGCAGACTGAAATGGCAACCTTTAGAGTAACTGGATAGTGAATGGGGGAGTTAATAGAACCAGGAAAGCTATATAAAAGTTCAGGCTGGAGAGAAAAGCAAGAAGAACCATATTTAATTCTCTCTCCAGAACCTTGGAAGGTTCTGGAAGAGGGTATCACACAATGCGGGAATGGTATGGGGCTGCCATCAGGATGGTGGTGGTTAAGTCTTTCTGGAGGCAGGTGAGTTCTCCTCCCCTGGGGTGCATAGCCACCAGAATCAGCCATTCTAAGGCTTACAGGAGGTGAGGCAGGTTTATTCTGAATCAGAAGAAGCAGCTTTGGACTCAGGCACAGAAGATAGAGCAGGAACACAAGAGAGGAGGAGGAACACAGAGGCAGTAAGTAGTACTCTCCACATCAAACTGTTCCATTACCAGCTCCCTGCTACTGCTTGGCATACACCACCAGCAGGAGATTGGAGGGTTCTTCTTTAGGGAAAATGGCAAGCTTGGGTGTGGGTGTTGGAGTTCCCAATATAAAATGAAAGGGTTCCCAATAGATCCCTGTCAAAATGAAGCCTCTCAGTTGGGAGGCTCCATCTTCATTCAGACCTTTAATGCTTTAATTTTTTTCCAGATAACATTAAGTTGGTTAATATTTTATATTGTGATTTTATTGGTGCATTATAGTCTCACATCATAATGTACATCATGTTGACAGTGACATACATACACACAGCACTTGGTGCCCCCCGCATCTCCCCATTTCCCATCTTCCCAATACAGAGTACTGAGATCGACATTGGTATATTCACATATGTACACATAGTTGATGATAGTATTTCTATTAATAAACCTCACTCTTCCCCCTCCACTTCCTTAGACCACCCTCCTGGCTTCACTGAGGTTTCTCTTCCATTGTCTGGAGCCCCTCTGGTATCCCAATTACTCCCTAGCTTGCGCATATTAGAGAAAACATATGACCCTTCACATTCTGCGACTGGCTAATCTCACTTAACATAATGTTCTCCAGGTCCTTTCATTTTCTTGCAAATGACATAATTTTGTTCTTCTTTATTGCTAAGTATAATTCCATTGTGTGTATTTCCCATAGCTTTGTAATCCATTCATCTGTTGATGGACACCTGGATTGGTTCCATAATTTGGCTATTGTGAATTGCGCTGCTATGAACCTGGGTATGCATATATTACTGTAGTTCTCTGATTTCAGCCCCTTTGGAAAGATACCTAGGAGTGGTATAACTGGATCATATGGTGGATTCATTCCCAGTTTTCTGAAGAATCTCCACACTGATCTCTATAGTGGCTGAACTAGTTTGCAATCCCACCAACAGTATAGAACAGTTCCTATTTCCCCACATCCTCGCCAACATTTGTTGTTATTTGACTTCTTGATGATTGACATTTTGATTGGGGTCAGATGGAATTTCAGTGTAGTTTTGATTTGCATCTCCCTGATTGCTAATGATGAACATTTTTTCATGTATCTATTGGTCATTTGTATCTCTTCCTTTGTGAAGTGTTTATTCAATTCAGTTGCCCATTTCTTGATTGGGTTATTTGTTTTATTAGTGTAAAGTCTTTTCCTAGGCATTTTATTGGTTTTGAGGTTATTGTGAATGGAATTATTTTCTGGATTTCTTTCTCAGTGGATTCATGGTTGGCATATAGAAAAGCTACTGATTTTTTTAGATTGATTTTGTATCCCACTACTTTGCTGAATTTGTTAATCAACTCTAGTAGTCTTTTGGTTGAGTTTTTTGAGTCTTCTAGATATAGGATCATGTCATCTTCAAATAAAGAAAATTTAAATTCTCCTTTTCCTATTTGAATTCCTTTGATATTCTTCTCTTGTCTTATTGCTCTGGCAAGAGTCTCGAGGCCTTTATAGAAAAGGAGTGGTGATAGTTGGCATCTTTGTCTTGTTCCTGATTTTAAAGGGAATTACCACAGATTTTCCCCATTCAATATGATGTTGGCTTTGGGTTTATTGTATATTGCCTTAATGATGTTGAGGTACATTCCTACTATTCCAATTTTCTGCAGTGTTCTTAAAATGAATGTGTTGTATTTTGTCAAATGCTTTTTTACTGTCCATTGAGATGATCATGTGATTTTTGTCCTTAGTTCTATTTATGTGGTGATTAACATATATTGATTTGCGTATGTTGAACCGGCCTTGATTTCCTGGGATGAAACCAACTTGGTCATAGTGTATTCTTTTCTTGATGTGGTTTTGAATGCACATGGCTAGTATTTTGTTTAGAATTTTTGCATCTATGTTCATCAATAATATTGGTTTGTAATTTTCTTTTCTTGAGAGATCTTTATTTGGTTTTGGTATTAATGGAATACTGGCCTCATAGAAGGAGTTTGGAAGAATTCCATCTCTTTCGATTTTATGGAATAACTTGTGAAGTATTGGGTTTAGTTGTTCTGTAAAGGTTTTGTAGAATTCAGTTGGAAATCCATCTGGACCCGAACTTTTCTTTGAAGGAAGGCTTTTTATTGCTGTTTCTATCTCTTTGGTTGCTATTGGTTGGTTTAAGATTTCTATATTCTCTTGGTTCAATTTAGTTAGGTTGTATGTGTCTAGAAACCTGTCGATTTCTTCCGTGTTTTCCAGTTTATTGGAATATAAATTTTCAAAATAGTTTCTAATGATCCTCTGAATTTCCCCACTGTCTGTGGTGATCTCTTCTTTTTCATTTCTGATTTTAATAATTTGGGTTGATTCTCTCTTTTGGTTAAGTTGGCTAGGGGTTTGTCAATCTTGTTAATTTTTTCAAAGAACCAGCTTTTTTTTAGTTGATCCTTTGTATTTTGTTTTTATTCTCTATTTCATTGATTCCTGCTCTGATTTTAATTATCTCCTGCCTTCTACTGGCTTTGGGATTAGACTGTTCCTGTTTTTCTAGTTCCTTGGGGTGAGTTATTAGGTTGTTTATTTGGTGACTTTCTGCTTTTTTTATGTGGGTGCTCAGTGCTATAAATTTTCCTCTTAAAACTCACTTCAAGTGTCCCATAGATTTTGGTATATCGTGTCTCTATTTTCATTTAATTTTAGGAAATTTTTAATTTCTCTCCATATTTCTTCTCTGATCCAATCCTCATTCAAGAGTGTATCATTCAGTCTCCATGTATATATGTAACTTCTTTTGGTCTTTCTGTTATTTATTTCTACTTTCATTTCTTTGCGTAGGGAATTATATTACATTTTTTTAATTTGCTGGTGCTTGCTTTGTGGCCCAGGATGTGGTCTATTTTGGAGAAGGTTCCATGGCAGCTGAGAATGTGTAATCAACTGCTGCTCGTTGAAATATTCTGTATATTCATTTGGTTTATAGTGTTCTTTAGGTCTGAAGAGTCTTTACTCATCTTTTGTCTGGAAGATTGATCTAGTGGTGTGAGTGATGTGTTGAAGTCTCCCAATATAATTGTATTTGGTTCTATTTGAGACATGATGTCCTGAAAAGTTTGTTTTATAAAAGTGGGTGTACCCCCATTTGGGGCATAAATGTTTACTGTAAGACTTCAAAATATTGACAATAAAAAACAAAGGTAATATTTTTCAAATTACATAATTAATAGTTTATCTATGAAGGAAATGAACTTAGGCATTGTATCATATTGGCATTCTCAATAGGAATACCTTAAATTAAGGAAGAAATGGTGATAAAACTTGGAAGCCTCCCAAACCAGAAAAAGACATTATAAAAACAAAACAAAACGAAAAGTTAGAGACCAATAACTGCCATGAATAGAGATTCAGAAATACTCAGCAAAATATTAGCAACTCATATGTAACATTATATTAAAAATTATATGCCCCACCAAGTGGGATTTTTTGGATATTTGGGGCTAGTTCAGCATTTTAAAATTAACTAATGTAATCCATTATATCAACAGGGAAAAGAAAAAAAAGTCGTATGACCATATCAATAGATGCATAAAAACATATTAAAATATTCAATGTCTACTAATTATTTAAACAAAACAAATAAAGCTCTCAACAAACTAGGTACAGAGGAAGTCTTCCTCAACTTGATGTGCAACATTAACCAAAAACATACACTTAGCATTGTACTTAATGGTGAGAAATTAAATGTTTTCCCCCAAGGAAAGAATTCCCCTCTTATTCAACACCATAATAAAAGTCCTAAGTTATGCAATAAGACAAGAAAAGGAAATAAAAAATATGCAGATTGAGGAGGAAAAAATAAAACTTTGTTTGCAGATGATATGATTGCGTATAGAACATCCTAAAGAATGAGCAATTTAAAAAAATTACCATACCACTGCTGACGAGGATGCACAACATCCTCTTCTTCATCAATCTTATTCATTGCTGGTAGAGGCACAGAATGGTGCAGCCACTTTAGAAGACAGGCAATTTCTTACAAAACTAAACTTGGTTTTACCATATAATCCAGCAGTTATGTACATACTTTCAGATGTATTTCTTTCACTAACAATATGCACCTAAATTTCCTCCTATCTTGTCATGGCTATATAGCTCAATTATTTTTATAACTGAGTAATAATCTGTTGCATGGATGTATTACAACTTATTTATCCATTGACCTTTGGAAATTGAACTCATTTAAGTAAATACCTGCCAACATTGAAAATTGTCCCAAATGCAGAATAAACTTACTTTTCCTTAAGACTCCCTAATTCTTATCTCTTACAGGGTCATATTGAGACTCAAGTCTAGAATTTTCATTATCTAAGCTTGTTTGAGGTAGAATGGGGATAGGAAGAGGCTTCTCAGAAAAAGTTCCACAGTCACAGTCTTTTTTGAATGGTTTATCTTGATTTGAAGGGTTGTAAACAGAGGCAAGTTATTTGACCTCTCCCCCCCATGTCGCTCCTTCCCTATAAGCGCCCTGTGATCAATAATTGCAGTTCAAAATCCAGGCAAATCGGGGGAGGTCCTTAGAAGCCATTAGTCAATGGCAATTATAAAATCCAAGTAAACACCTGTTCCAAGCAAGGGTTCATTTCTACTTTCTGCAACTGACTTTCCATACATACTTCTTGGTGGATTGTCTTCCTTTTCTTTAGAAATGGCTTGTGTTTTCAGCTAAGTATTCCTCCTGCTCATAAAGTTTGGCAGTCCATACGTGTCTTTACAATGTAAGTGATTTCTGTGCAATTCAGTCAAAGCTAGAATTGCTTGCATAATTACAACTATCTTATAAGCTTTCTGAGTTTCTTATAAAATTTTTATTGTAGTTGACTCCATTAGACAAAGCTCCTTGAGACAGGCTACATTCTGCTATGGGATGAATATAAGGTTCTTCTGGACAAGGCCTTTAAGATTCTTAATGTCCTTTATCTAGATGAGAGAGTCTCTGAGACACAATCTTAAATCTCTCTGAGGTCACACCAAGGGGTCCTTTGATATGATCTTCCTTTGATATGATCTCTAAACTGAGACAGACCATATTTTATTGGCAGTGTCCTAGCTTTGATCTCTGTCCTTGGACTATTTCTTACTTTTACAGTCTTTTGGAGGAAAGGCTGAGATGGGCGCCATTCTTCCTTGTCAATCCATCAAGACCTCATTCCTTTGTGTTTCTTATACATTCTGCCTGAAAAAATGGAAGAGTTGCTTTTTTAGCTCATCTTACCCCTCCCATGCATTATCATAAGCAGCTAAATGAACCCAGATGGTATTTTCAATGTTCTGCCTAGGGATCTTTTTAGCCATATTCACAATTTCCTTGGGCACAATGTCTTTCTTTCACGTTACCCCAGGTGGCGGTTTCACTAATGATTCTAAGAGCACACAATTCACATCCTCTTATCTCCAGTCCCAATAGCAACTCTCACTGCCCTTCCAGAATCTAGTATAGAAAGTGAAGAAATTATGAAAGAACTACTAATTCCAAAATAAATAAATGTCAGCTATTTCAGGTTTAGGTTACAGCAACACTTGACTTTGAGGTACCTTATTTATTTATCATCCATCCTTTAGTTATTACCAACAAACTATCCCAACACCTAATGAGTGAAACAAACATTTTATTTGAAGTTCTGAAAGAAAAAATCATCACAGCTTAGAGGTCATTCTGATAGTCTTCCTCACAGGGGCTTATGTATATGCTATCTCCTAAGGGGGGATTGCTTTAGACAGGATGCTGGAAGGCTTTTCTCTCTCTCCTGCTCTATCTATTCTCACCCTCTCCATGGGATCTCTCTACATGACCTCTCCTTCTTACACAACAACTCAGGGATCAAAGGAGAACAAAAAGGATGCCACACTACCAGGCCATCTTAGGGTTTAGGCTTACAATTGGTATAGCATCACTCTGACACATTCTTTTGGCTTCAGTGAGTTATAAACCAGACTCAACCTATATTTAAAGGTAGATTCTAGAGAATCTCTTGTACCTATATTATTGTATCTCCAATCTATTCTCTACCCAGTAGCCAGAACATCTTTAAGAAATACAACTTAATTAATGTAACATATCTGCTTGGAAATGTCCAGTAACTTTCTATCACATTTGAAAAATTGCTTACACAATCCCACATATTTTTCTTCTGATTTCCATCCCGACATCCTCACTCTTCTCATTTCCCCTTAAGCTATAGCCACACTGGCCTCTTTCATTTCCTGGAAAAAATCTAATTCCTGCTTTAAGACCTTTGCATCAGCCCTGGCTTCTCTTGGGGAAGCTCTTCTCCCAGGTATTTATATGGCTGAGCCCTTGTTCCTAACGCTCCAACCTCAGCTTCAACAAGAAGACTTTCTTGAGAGCTCTTCCCTATCCATTCCATCTAAAGTTCCCCGCTCCCTTCCATTACCACATAGGACTTAATATTTTCAATTTTATTTTTATTTGCCTTTGTTCATTAAAATGTAAGATCCATGGGGGCAGTAATGGGTACCCAGGGCCTGATACAGTGTCTGTTACATAGCCATGAATACTTGTGTGAACCAATAAGTGAGCATTATCACTCATGGTGGTATTACTACCACAATTACTATGGTTATTGATTTAAACATCACAATTAGAATAGAAATAATTTAGAAACAAAGCTAAATGTTTCCACTATAGGAGCTTCTGCCTTGATTGTAGGCTCCATATGACCACACAGTGGATGGGAAGGGGAATACATCCCCCAAATTCCATCATGCTGTCCTTGGCCTACCTGTGTGAGGCGTCCACATCAGTTGAATTAGCTGTTCTTAGTTCCCATTTCCTATTTTTCTCACAAAGATATTGGAAACATTAAAATAAATTCTTACGTAGCACTTCATAGAAGAAGCACTCAACGAAGGGTAACTTTCATTATTGTTAAGAATAGAGGGAAAGAACCTGCATCCTGGAAAGGGTCCTCACATTTCATTTATCATCCTTCCTTCACTAACCAAGCATCCGACCATGAAGCCTGTCTTTAGAATGCAATTTTTTCATTATTAGACACATTGATGTGCTCCTATTTATTTAAATAGAGATCCCCATCACGAAATATACTATCATAATAAGAATAACAATAACTAATAAAAAGTATTGTCTGTGGTCAAATTTTACTTCTTACTGAAATGGTTGCTGAATTCACTATTGGAAGTATGGTCCAGTTGCTGTGGGTTAAAACAGACTGACAAAATGCAGACATTTCCATCTTTCTATAAATACTCTCTGACACCAGCGTGCTTTCTTGTAAGTTGAAGGAAAATGTTAGCATGTTGGGATTCTTTCCCAGCTCTGTCTTTGTGAAGTCGGCCTACACAACCACACATTCATTTTCATGGGTAGCATTATCTCAGTGTTTCCTTCCTGCCATTCCTTGTGCCAAGCACTTTATATAATTGTCAGTTCTTATGACGATGCTGTGAGACAGGTATTACAGCAGAGGTAAACAGACTTTTTGCTGCAAAGTGCCACAGATCAAATATCTTAGGCTTCTTGGGCCATATGGTCACTATCATCACTTTCTGCGGGTATATCATAAGAGCAGCATAGAAAGCAATCAGAGACAGTATGCAAACACATCAGCGTGGACATATTCCAATAAAACTTTATTTATCAACCATGAAATTTAAATCTCATGCAGTGCTCACATGGCACACACCATTATTCTCCTGCTGATTTTTTTTAACACCTACAAATATAAAAATCATTCTTAGCTTGTGAGTCATGACAGCACAGGTGGCAGGCCAGATTTGGTCCTAGGCCACAGTGCTTTCCCAACCCTCTAGTATGCAGTTTAGCAAACTGGGAGGCCAAAGAGGGCCCAAGAACTTCCCCAAAGTCCTATCCCCCAATGAGTGCGGAAGCTAGGACTCAGGTTAGTACCTGTGATTCTTAGCAGTGGGGTTATCTTAGCTCTTTTTTCTGAAGTCTTCCTCATTTATGAATATTCCACTCTGTGGATCTGACATAGTGTATTTCACTGCTCCCTTATTGATGAATTGGTAGGTTGTTACCATCCTTTATTTTTAGGATGCTTTTATTGATGCATTGTAATCACACATCATAAGGAAGTTCAGAGTGATAGGGACATATATGGAAACAGCACTTGGTGAACTTCCCACCAATCCCACCCCACTCCCTCCTCTTTCCTGTATATGCTATTGAAATTGGCATTGATGATTTCATATATGTACATAATGTCAATTGAAGTGTTTCTTTATTTTAAAAATTAATCACAAACTCTAGTTTAACCAAAGTAAGAGTTCAGATCACTTTTGTTCAGTCTAGAAACATAATTACTACATACAGTGGTATTTATATGGCAAAAAAATCTCATTTTTAATTCAGATCCTTCCTTGGGATTATCTTCTTTTCTGGGGAAAGACTACATGTACATACATGCTGATATATGAAAACAAGTGTTTCTTCTTCTGACAGGCATTTAAACAATAGTGCTACAATTTCATCGATGATGATTAATTTGTACTAATGTGCAAACAGACACATTTTCAGCTAAAAATAAGTTTCTTTTGTGATCTATTCATAGTGCCAACAGTTGCAGCCCACCCTCCACCCCGCCCCCCAGTTGGGGATAGATAGAGGTTAGCTTGTCAGCCAGACAGGAGACCACAGATTTCTTCTGGGTGATTCAGAGTGATCATAATCAGTGCACACGGTTCCGCTCTGCCTCCTGTTAGTGTAACTATGACTATATAGCTGAGTGAGCATCTGGGACAGTGTAGGGTACAAAATGATTTTCCCAACCCTGAAAAAACAAGTAATGTGTCTGTGCAAATGCTTGCATTTCTGTGTCTCCTCTCTCCTAGGTCTTCACCCCTCCCAACCCCCAACTATTTTCTTTCTTGGGGAGCCTTGGGCCAAGTCTGTTTGCTGAGGGCCTACTCCTTATTTTGAACCCTAGAAATATAAACTTTTATATTTTAATTCAAAAGGGAGCATTGTTCCAAATCGTCCATTATTTTCAACAAGGGCAAAATAATTCAGGCTGTCCAGGGCCTCTGAACACGGGTAATTTATTGCTCTGAAATATTGGATTGAATGTGTTCCCCCAGGAAAGCATTCTTCAAAACCAAATATCAGGCACCACCGTGCAGGAATCAGACTGTAAATGATTAAAAACACGATGGATCACTGGTCAGTTGTTCAGTCTGTCTAGAATCATTATGCTTGGAAGAGAAGTTAAGAAGCTGGGAAAGGAAATCCTTTGAGGTCTATTCTCTATAAAGAAAGAGGATTAAAAAGAAAGCCAGGTCCTCCTCCCCCAACATCATAGACAATGTACATATATCCACAGAGAGACAAACATACACACAGCCATATATTGCTCAAATAGCCCAGGGCTAAGGGTTAAGGATTATAAGGGAAAAGATTTGAAAATACAAGTTTGGGCAATGGTTTAAAACAGGGAAGAAAGAAGACCAAATAAATGAGCATTATCTAATCCTATGAATGTGTTCTCCTATGGTATACATAAAGATGTAGGTAAGAGGCATTTGTTTGCTCACTGTTATGGCTAGAAGCCTAGAAAAATAAATTTATGCAGGCACGCCAGTCTGTCTGCAACGGCTTCCATTCTGCCTTTTATGGAAATCCTGAACAAAGAAGAGTATCTTTGCTTTTGTTAGGAAGGGAGTTTCAATCAGACTGATGAATAAAAAGCACAGCTGCCAAAAGTGATCCATGGGAGAGTAAAGTTTAGGTACCCAACTGCCCATTTTGCTATTAAGATGTGTCATTAGCATTGGTCTGGGCTAATAGAGCAGGGCAATACAGCACACTAAATTGCTTTTCAATTTTAAAAATATCAATTCCAGGAAGAATTATATAAGACAAAAATGTAGAACCTCAGCATCATAACACAGTGGCTGTTCACTTGAGAAAAAGAGTTGATTTTATAGCTACCAAATATAAATTTGTGCCATTTACATATTTGGTAACTCTATGGTTATGCATGGAATTGTGTCTAATAAATAATTGTCCTGGAAAATTCACACGTTTTATCTGAATTAAGGAGACCAGTGAGACTAAATTGTTTCTTTCCAAAAAAGCAACCTATATGACACATCTGATTTTTTAAAATAGTTCTGAGACCTTAGGAAGTGCCGAGAAATCTAGACAATATCTGTTTTGTATACCCTCATGTAATGTATAGAAACCCTGAGGATGGAGAAGGGGAGACTCCCCTAAACTACACGTCTAGAGGTGGTGAAGCAATAACTAGAATCTTAAATCCTAAACCTAAACTCTTTCTTTTCAAATTCTCAGGGGAGAAACAACAAATTTGTGTGTCACGAATAATATTTCCAAAGGAGCACCTGATATTTTGATGATTACAAACAGCAACAAAACAAAAACAATAAAAAATCTCTAGCAGAGAGAAAAATACCATTGACATGCTGACCTGGCTTGCTCCTGGCCTCTCCCATCAAAGTTGTCTCTGGTGCCATGCGTTCAAATGGATTTGACTCCAATCTCTCCCTCTAGTTTGCCAAGCTTTCTTCTGTTGCTGCACCAGAAAAGCAGCAAAAATCTATGTTTTCAATACATCTAAACTTAGATTTTCATAAAAATAAAACAGAACAGGAAAGAAAGAAAACAGAGTGTGCTACGTTTCTCATCAAGCTCATGCCAGAATGACATTTATTTCTGAGTCTCTTTTCAGAATAATGGCTTTAGGCCCTTTCCTCCCAGACAAAAGGTGACTGCTTATTTTTCAAAGACAATTGTATTAGCTATCTATCCGTACAATTGCAATGACCCCACTGCTTCGTGGCTTAAAAAAATCAACACCTCTTGGTTCAGCCTCTTGGGGTCAAGAAGTCAGACGTGGCTTAGCTGGGTGGTTCTGGCTCTGAGTGTCTCATGAGGTTATGGTCGAGATCTCAGCCCAGGCTGGGCCATCTGGTGACTTGGCTGGACTTGGAGGATCTGCTTCCAAGAGGGTCGCACACGAGGTGCGAGCAGGAGCCTTCAGTTTCTTCCCCGCTCCCATGACCAGGGCCCCCTCCATGGACTGCTTTTAGGTCCCACAATATGGTGGCTCACTTGCTCCAGGGTAATCAATCCAGAACAGCAAAACAGAAGCTACGGTGTTTGTAAATGACTTAGCTGTAGAAGTCACGTGGTAGCGAGGAAGTCATTTCCTCGCTATTCTATTGGTTAGCAAATTGTCCCTTTTCAATGTGGGAGGACTCCACAGGGCACAAAGGCCGAAAGTGGAGGATCACAGAGGGTCATCTTGGAAAGTGCCCTCATAACTGCCTTTCCTTAGTGAGATTTATGCTGTGTCTACCCAAGAGATATTTGTTTTATTTGGCTAAATGGGCTCCTCAATTCAAGTTACTCTATTGTTGACTACTTTAAATACACTATCATTTTCTAAAGCACTGCTGTTCATTATTAATTACATAACAATGGTGATTAACCTAGCTCTATACAATTTATAAATATTTTGCAGGCATTATCTCATTTAATCACAGCTTTAATTTTTTATAATTCTAAAAATTTTAAATGAATTTTGACCTTTATTTTATTTTATATTTATTTTATTTCTGGATGGGGTCTTGCTATCTTAGCCCAGCTGACCTCAAACTTTCAATCCTCCTGCCTCAGCCTCCAGAACACAGCTGGGATTACAGGCTTACACCATGACACCCACCTGACTTTAGCTTTAAATAAGAGTTACAAAGGTAGTAAAAATAAGTCTCCTATTGCTTTTCCCAGCTTCTCCTAATGTTGACATCTTTTATAACCATAGTACAGTTGTGAAAAATAATAAATGAGCATTGGTACATTGCAAGGAATGATAGATTTTATTCAGATTTCCCCCGTGTTTCTATTGATGTCTTTTTTCCATTTATTAAATTTCAATCCAGGATACAACATTGCATTTTTTTAACCATATCTCCTTAGTTTTCTCAGATCTATGACTATTCTTCAGTTTTTCTTTATCATTCATGACTTTGACTTTTGTAAATAGTACTGGTCAGATATTTTGTAGAGTGTCCCTCAGTTTGCATTTGAAGATTTCTCATGATTAGATTGAAGTTAAGGATTTTGAGGAATAATAGCAGAGATGTGGTGCCATCTTCTCATGGTATCAATATGCCTTATTATTTGTGATGTTGAGTATGATTTCTTGATTAAGGTGTGATCTGGTAGGTTTCTCCATTGTAAAGTTACTGTTTTTCTGTTTCCAAGACAGTTTGGAGGTGAGGAAAGGTTTTCAAGTACTGGGGACATTTATAAGTTGAACCAGGAGGATTTTCTTAGCCCTTGGGTAAGTAACATGAGAGGAGTCGATCACAACTTTCAACAAATTAGTCTGAGCAGTTGGAAAGAGGAAATTACCATTGAGGTGGGAAGAGCTTTGGAGTAGAAGACAAAAAGCTAAATTTTGGATATGTTAGCTTTGTAATATTGATATATGATTTGAATGATGTAATGTTAAATGAGCCTGGGAACACACAGAAGCTCTAGTAAACAGAGAGGCTCTCTTAAGATTGTGTGTAAGAACCTGGCGTGGTGGCGCAGACCTGTAATCCTAGTACTTGGGAGGCTGATACAGGAGGATCGCAGGTTTGAAGTTAGTCTTGGCAACTTAGTAAGGCTCTCAGCAACCTAGTGAGACCTTGTTTCCAAAAAAGAAATAAAATCTGTCTGGGGGTTTAGTTTGGAGGTAGAAAGCATCTTGGTTCAGTTCCCAGTCTCTCTCTCTCTCTCTCTCTCTCTCTCTCTCTCACACACACACACACACACACACACACGATTGAATGTAGGACCATGACCTCCATTTGTCAGAACCATTATCCAGGCTCAGGGAGGTGAAAGTCATGACATGGGAGGAGGCTGGGCTATCTGGAGAAGTAGGGATGATGGAATTTTGTTCACCCGCACTTGAAAATCCAACTATAAACACATTTATATCTTAAAATTCAATTTTTATGTCATTTCAGTATTACAATTTAGAGGAAGACTTGCTTTATTTTACTTAATAACAAGGTCTGATGATAATTTTATATTCATCCCAAACCTACTCAATGTGTCAATAAACATTTGTCTTTTCTGACTATTTAGTTTTAAATTTTATATTATCTTTTCCTATGATCAGTTTTCACTGAAAAGATTTTCCAAAATAAATTCTTTTGTTTTCTTTCAGAAGATCAGAGATGTGTATTTTAAAGGAGCAATTAGAAAGCAAAATAGAACCTCATGTACCTATACTGACAATGGTTTGAAAAAGGAAAATGTCTTAATGGGGAGAAAGAATGAGTTGATCAAAGACTGCTTCTTAAAGGTGAAGAATGTTCAACGTAGCACTAAAGGGCATGATGGCTAACATAAAAGGAAGATGCATTTATAAGATTGGTTAGTCTGGGTGTCTGAGAAAAATTCATTTTCTGAGGACAATTATAAGTTTCTTCTCTCATTCTTTTTTGCTTTCTATTTTCAAAAATCACACTATTTCCAAGAGACACAACATACTTGACTCTCATGTAGTTTAAATATCCAACCTAGACATATGTTGTTAATACTTTCATATATCAGGAGCCTGAAGGGTAGAAATAATTTACGACTTAACTTTTTAATTTTGGTTTCCTGACAATGCCCTTTTTTTCCGAGCCTGAGGAATCTTACAACGTCCAAAGTTATGAATCATTCCAGACTTCAACCAATCACTGGAGTGACATAAAACAAGTAATTGAATACAAATAAAACGATGAGGTGTGGGAAAGTGTCCTTATTTTCTGACATACATTTTGGGGTATCTTTATCATGAAATAGAAAAGGTTGACAACATAAAATAAGGTCTAAAATAGATGAAGGGGAATAATTTGAAAACTGTTTTGTAAAGAAAGGAAAGAACTTAAGCTTTTGAGGACAGACAGCAAGGCAGCATGTCATCCCTAGCAGAGAGGTAGATTCATAGTAGCTCAGTGAATACATTTTAATTGAATCATTATGACTCATTTTTTTAATGTTAATTCTGCAGTCTGAAAAAAGATCAACCTTATTTTTCTCATTGGGGGAGTATTTTCAGATGGCTGTTAAAAGGTTTCTTTTTTTTTCTTTCTTTTTTTCTCTTTCAACTGCTGGAGAGCAACTAGAAACAAATCTGTTCCTTGGAATAAACGTTGTGTCCATATGTTATTTTTCATGGTAACTGATGGAAGTGTGAAGTCCTCCTCAGTAAATTCCGCCTTCGGTCTTGCTCTACCTCCCCAGTGCCGCCCCCACCATATGTAACACATCATGGGAGTAGGAGAGTAATTCCTTTTTCATGTGACTTTTGTTGCTTGCATTTTTCCTAGAGTAACAAATATTTTTTTAAAAGAAAATCAGAGGTACTAGTACAAAGAATAGACAGAATCACTCAGTAGTTCTAAGGGTGCTGGTGAGAAATGATGGGAAAATGGAAAGAAAAAGATTTCATAGCTCTACACACTGATCATATTCCTCAATCTCTGCACAGTGGAAGACAGAACTGTCATGGGCTTTGGAAGCAGAGTCTGGGTCTGTTCCTGACACCACCATCTAGTTCTATAATCTGAGAAGTTTCTTGAACCAGAATTTTCTAATCTGGAGAAAATGGTACATAACCTCACAGTGGTAATATAAGAATTTAATGAAACTTAACTTTATGAATTTATATTCAATAAAAGTGATGGGCACATGGTAGGTGCTCAATAAATGTTGGTTTCCTTCTCTTCGACCTTCCATTTCACTGTCATTCCTGTTAGGATTGATGAAAAACTCTCATTTGAATTTCCATGACTTTTCAATGATACATGAGCGTTCAACCAAGCCCATGAATGTGATCAAGTGCATGGTGTATGACAAGCGGTTTCTTGACAGAAGTTTTCTTCCATGCTAGAAAGCCAGCCTACATTGACTTCTCTTGGCAGAACTTCCCATGCAGCTCCAAAAGTTGGGAGTTTGAATATAGACCAGTATTTTAGGAGAATTTATCCACAAGCCAAATGCTTTATGCTGGGGAAAATAATCTTTGATGTTTGAATAGGTCTAAGTGTTATGCTGAGAGCCAAATGTGTGGGGTAGAACCCCTTGTGAATTGAAACATCAAAAAGGTTTGCATTAATTTCCTGCACACCAAATATATAGAGTTTCATGCAGCTTTAATTGAAATGTAATAACTGTTTACAGATTTGACTGCACCATCACTGTGAAGAAATTGCTTTTCTGCACCAAGCAAAAAGGGGATGAAGTAAATGTGCCTAGAAGGGTTTGAAAATTCAATAAAATGTTTCTAAAATTACTGTTAGGAGTGGTGTCTTCCCTGTCTCAAACTCAGTGAGAGCTAGACCCCTATAGAGTTAAGTTACTGCTGACCTTGGGTGTCAGAAAAGACCCTTATTATTCCAGCTTGTGTTTCTTAAAACATGAAACTACATTATCTCAAATAGCAGCATTAAAGAAAGTTATTTATTGTTGGGTTTTCATATATTTTGCATAGCATTAGGCTCAAAAATTAGGGAAAAAGAGGAATTGTAAATTTTGAGAATGTTATATAAATAATACTTTATTAGAGAAGGAATCTGCCTTTTTTGAGAAGTTATAATAATACCACAAAGCCTGTGTTATTTTCTCCATTTTAAAGATAAGGAGTCTAAGCCTCTGGGAAGCTATTTTCTTCATAGAGAATAGGTTGCAATATATAGTCAAATCCAATTTGTACTTTCTTGAAAGCCAGTGGTCTTCCTGAACAAGTGATTAACTTTAAAAAAATTTTTATATCAAATATCTACCACAGACTCAAAGAAAAAACATGTTTTGTTATTAGAATCCAACTCAAAGTATAGGTAATTATTTTCATATATTATATGCTACTATTCAGAAAGTTAAAAAATGGAAGAGTGATTGAAATACAATAGATAGACTACAAGTTCCTACTCTAAAAGATGGAAAATACAATACAGATTTTCCTAAGGGTATTGTGAAAAATAAATGAAAACCAATAGTTACAAGGAAGTTCAGAAATACCAGCATTTTTTTGTGATGACAGTTTCGTGGTAACTGAAAATATCTTGTTCCAGTGTATAATTGTCATCGGAGCTGAACTGGATGCCTGTTCTGCTTGTTTAATAAGGCACAAGTGCACCTGCTTTTCTAAAACCTCATCTTCATCTGTAAAGTGGGATCCTCATAATGTATTTCTCACAAAATAAGAGAATGCATGTAAGGAATATAATGTGGCTGTAAGCACATAGCCGAAATCTGATACTGGTTTGTATTAACACGCTAGCTCTGGCAATACGGATCAATGAGCAACCGAAAGCACAATTGCACATTTTCCAAATAAAAAGACTCTTCCCTCCAAATTATTTCAGTTCTTGGTCAGCATACCTCACACTAATGTTTTTAGAAACTTTTTTTCTAACTGCAAATATTGGAAAGGTGCCTTTATAATGATCTTAGGAGATCTCAGTTTAGAAAAATAAATTTTTTTCACATAGGAATTAAAATGAAAACCTTATTGGAGAATTTTTACATTCATCGCACTAATCACCATATTTTAGGCTTCCATATTACCTCCTTTAACATGGACTACACTTGGTTAAATAGGTATCTTTAAAACCTACATCCTGCCGGGCATGGTGGCGCACACTTGTAATCCCAGTACTTGGGAGACTGAGACCGGAGGATCTGGGTTCGCAGCCAGCCTCAGCTACTAAGTGAGGCCCTCTGCAACTTAGTGAGACCCTGTTTCAAAATAAAGAATAAAAACTAGGGCTAGGAGTGTATCTCGGAGGTTAAAAAAAAAAAACCCTACATCCCAACATAGATAGTAAATAGAAAATGGTAGAGCAAGGGTGCTGTGGTAGCAGAGTTGTGCCCCTACCCCAATATATCCCAGTCTCCAAAGCCTGCAAAACTGTGATCATATACATGACACTGTGTAGCCATGGTTAAGTTAAAGATGTTAAGATGGGAAAACTACCTTCAATTATCCCAATCTGCCCAAAGTAGTCTCAAGAGTTTTTAACAAGAGCAAAGCAGAAAAGTCAGAGTCAGAAAAGGAGACTGGGGAAGCAGAAGACAGAGGGGTACCACTGAGGGAAGGGGCTACAAGCCAAAATGTGGAGGCAGTTTCCAGAAGCTGGTAAAGGCAAAGGGCTAGGTGTCTTCTAGAGTTTGAGAGTGAGCTCAGCACTCTTGACATGTTGCTCTTGATCCCGTGGGACCCACTTTTGAACTTCCCACCTCTGGAAAGATAAGGCAATAACTCATGTTTCTGTAATCCAACAAATTTGTGTTAGTTTTCTACAGTAGCAATAGGAAACCAATAAGTTGGTTTCATATTACTTTTTCATATTAAGTACCTATTATGCTAGAGATATGAAAGTCAAGAGCATTTTATCTTTATACACACAATCAGTGGTATATACCATAATAATATTGTCCTACACATTATTTTACCTTAAAAAGCCGTGTATGAAATTGAAGATAATATCATCTCAGAAACAAATGGAATGGAAATAGACATGATAGCATTACTTCCACTTTAAATGAAAAGTTTCTCTGTTTTCTTTTTTCAAAACCATTGTTGTAGGGTGTTCAGCAACCTCAAGAACAATCTAAATATACCTGGGAAATTGATTTCAATGCCCTTTCAAGGAAGGCATTTTCCTATAGCATTTTTCTACATATTTGGGGGTCTACTGCTCTATGATATATTTGGTTCTCTTTTATTCAAATGTAAGTTTTCAGCATCTGAAAGAAACACTGAAAAAAAATTAGAGGAATTATTCTATGAGTTCTTCAGATGTATCTCTTATAGTGGCAGTTCATGGAACAAGTAAATATATTAGTTTCTTACCTTTTCTTATTTTGATTATGGATATAATAAAATTTAGTGGACTTAAAATGGTTTTATATTGGGAAGTCAATATATTTCATAGGTTGATAAAATAGGACCCAGAGAATAAAAACTTTTTCTCCTGTTGTTATTAGTAAAATGATGTTGACTATGCCAGGTATGTACATTTGATTCTTTTGGTCTCTGTTTTGCTCAGAGATCTCAAACTAGTCATTGACCTCAAGTTAGTCATTGAAGTTGTTGCTCCTTGTCAAAACATGAGATATCAGATTGCTTATAAAAATCGCTCTAAAGGACTGCACTAAAATATTTCATGCATATAAACTGCTCCTTGGACTATGTAGCATGCCTCTAGAAGCTGTTAAAATTAACATTGAACTGCCATTAACTATGCATCCTCAAACTATATTGTTCTTATCAGTCACTACAAAAGTGGTAAATGACCAAAACAAGGCTTTTAAACCTTTAGATATGAAAGCAAATTCTTCAAAATCTGTCAAGTCTAAAGTCTAAACCCAAATCTAACAATGATTTAAGATAAATGTTGTGGGATAACCCAGGAAAGGATGCCTCATGGTCATTAATTCAGAGATTCATAGAATGTTAGAAATGGAATCAATCTTAGACATTATTTAGTACAACTCTCTAAATTTATATCCTGAGACAGATGGCTAGAAGTTCCCAGTTACCCATTTACATTGGGGTAGCACTGAAATTGAAACTCACTCTAAAGGTTTTCCTTTCTTCAGGGGGTAGATACTGGGGATGGAACCTGGGACACTCTACCTCAGAGCTACACCCCTCACCCTTTTTATTTTGTGTTTTGAAACTGGGTCTTGCTAGGTTGCTGAGAGTCTCACTATACTACTGAGGCTGTCCTTGAATCTGCCACCCTCCTTTATCAGCCTCCTTAGTACTGGGATTACAGGTGTGTGCCACCACATATGGCTATTTTTTCCTGGTACTGGGGATGGAACCCAGGGACATTCTACCTCTGAGCTATACTCTCAGCCCCATTATTTATTTTTAATTTAAAAATAAGGTCTCTCTAAGTTGCTGAGGCTGGACTTGCACCCAGGGTCCTCATGTCTCCACCTCTCAAGTGCTGCAATTACAGGTGTATGCCATCACACCCAGCCTACAGGTTTATGAAAAGCACATTTCACAAACCTCACTATTCATCTTTAACAGGGGGTCCAATAAATGTACTATCCAAAATACTATCCATCATTTCACTGATAAAAAGCTCAATTCTTGTACAGTTGTGAAAGTCGTTCACTCTAAGTTCCTTATTGCATACATATATTGCCAGCAAGAATAATATTCTTAACTACCACTCAGTTAATGTTTAGTCATCACATACCACCTGTTCTAGTCAGGTAGTTAGGTGAGGGATGGACATTGACCACGAGGATATTATGTTGGGGGAAGAAGCTGAAGAATGAGAAAGATGAGTGAGATTAGCAAGGACTTCACACCCAATTTTATGCACTTCCTTTCCTCATAGCCAGCAGCTCTCCCTAACTTTTGATATTAATCTTTGAGGGATTGAGGACAAGAATCAAACTGGATTCACCTTTTCACCTACTTTCCTTCTTTACACTCAACATATGAAACTCCTAGTAAATTCTATTTGCTAAACGAATAAATGATGATAGCTGTTCTCTACCAAGTGCACCAGATTGTCTAGGTATAAATCCCAGCTCTACTAAATGCATATTAGCTGTGTAGCCACAGGGACCTAATTAACTTCTCTGCCACAATTTCCACAATTTGTAAAAATGGGTTTAAAGACAATATTTACATTATAAGAGCACTTGAGGATTAAGTAGATTTATACTTGTAAAATGCTTAAATTTTGTTTATTTAGGACAAAGTTTTACCTCTACCCTCTTAGGGTTTTTGGCTAGGCCTACAAATTAAATTGACATAAGATGGATTAATAGGAGAAAAGCCTACACATTTGTTTAATAAAAACTTTATATGACACAGGAGCCCTTTGGGGAAATGAAGACCAAAGAAGCAGTGAGGATCGCACACTTGCATGCTGAATTGGACGAAGAGTAGTAAGTCGACAAGGAAGGGGACTTGAGCTATGGCGACTAGTCATGGAGAAGTGGCTAGGAAAGCGTGGGCTTGTTTATAAGGTTTGTTTGTACAGATTTCTCTCTGCCCCAACTCCCCATCCCATCCCTGGTGATAATGTTGCTTTGTTCCTGATGCACAGAGGACATCTCCCATAGGGGGTTTTAGCTCCTTTGAGGGAGAAAAGGAGGAGGAGGTCAGAGTGTTCTTCTTGTTCCAGCTGCGCGTTGAGTACTTTGGGTTCAAAATAATCTTTATGCCAAAATGGCATTTTTTAGGGTTTCATTCACCCCAGATCTCATAAACTATGAACTAGTTATTCCCGGTGGTTATTAACCAGGGGTCACTTTGCTCCACAGGAGACATTTGTCAATGTCTGGAGTCCTTTTGAATTTTCACAACTACATGGATGCTACTGGAATCTACTGGGTAGAGGCCAGAGATATTTCTTAATACCACACTATGCACAGGGCAACTCCCACAACAGAGAAGTATCTGCACGAAGATGTCAACTGGGTCGAATACTGAGTTTAAAAGCTCAGAATTCTCAGCTATTACTGCTGCTCCGACTCCTATTGCTGCGACTGCGGCTGAGGAATGCAATATGCGTGCAGTCATTTAATAAAATAGTGTTGCTTTTTTGTTGTTTATTTGCCTATAGAGATAAGACTTTTTTTTTCTCTCCGATTATTATAAAACCAGCTATTTGGAGTAAAAGGAATTTAGTCAATGTCTGCTACTTTAACACAAAAATTGCTTTCTATGGATAATATGTTTACTCAACTAACCTTTGATTTAGAACAGAGTGAAGTTAATGTTTTAAGAATACCACTAAAGCTGGTCAGAATCTCAGGTATTAAAATCCAAAGTACTTTTCAATGGATAATTTAGTGTTAACATTCCCAAAGATCAGGAGACTTCATATTTGTGGCTTCATTAAAAGCATTCAAGTCCACTAGCAGATAGATTAAGAATGTTGATTGGATCGTGCAAAACTCAAATTCATTTAAGATGTTGCTATCACTGATGTCCTAAATGTATGGCTATATTATATTTTTATAATTCTTTTTTTTTGTGCTATACCCCCAGCCCTATTTTTTACCCTTTATTTTGAAACCGGGTCTCACGAAGTTGCGGAGGGCCTCACTAATTAGCTGAGGCTGGCCGTGAACCAGGATCCTCCGGTCTCCGCCTCCCAAGTACTGAGATTACAAGCGTGTGCCACCACGCCCGGCTTTTATAATTCTTAAAATTCAGTTTGCTCAGGGGATGAAAACAGAAAGATGAAAGCAAGGAGTAAGACAGGAAAATTATATTCTATGCCATTGTAATCTCTCACCCTCTTTGGGATTAATTAGAGCTGGGAATTTATTTGAAAGCATGATTTAAATTTTACATCTTACAGTTAATTAAATCTGAAGAAAATTCCTCATATTTACTTTTCTGTGCATGGTGTTACTCTTTACCATTAGTCTGAGAGGTAGATAGATGGAGGGAAATGCTCATATTTAAAAATGTGCATAAATGTATGCCATATCTACATTTTTTTCATTGCAGAACAATGTCCATGTCATTAAGAAGAATGTGTGTGACCAAGCCTCCAATTTTTAGAGTCTAGCATTTATTCTGATAGTAAGTTAATTTTAAACCAAGTGGTATTTGCTACATAGTTTCAACATTTATGTTAAAAAAAATGTTAACTGAATTCCTGTGCTATATCACTGGGGAAAAAATGAGATTGCTAGGCTTTGAATCTGCCTTTGGATAATCTTAAGAAATATTTTAATTATGGAAAGGCTTAAAGTTCAACTTACTTTAATCTAATTTGTTGAAAACATCAGGTCTTTTTTATTTTTTTCTTTCTAAGTAGGTCACCAAAATTCCCACCACCATCTGTCTTTTTCTATCTTGACCTTCTTTCATTCTTATTGCAATAAAATTCTATATTATTTGAATTTGGGAATAGCCTAGGGAAAAATTTCTTTACTAAATATTATGAAGAAAAATCTATAACATGTGACTCATGACAACATTAAGTGAAATTCCTCTTCCAAGTCTGATGATTATCTCTTCAGATTAATCCTTCATGATTTTTTCTGAGCTATGGCAACATGTTTCTCCTGAACGGGATCCTTCTTAGATGATACCACTCTCGTGTCCTCTCAGCACCCACTTCACTACCTCTTCCGCTAAGGCATCATCTCCTGTTAGGACTCAAATAAACACCTCCTTCCATGCCTACATTTCTTTAAAGGGTTTATAATGAACCCCAGACCCTGTCTTTATGTGCTGCTTCCCTTTCATTGTTTTGGCCTTGATATAACCCTCATATCTTTAGAGAGTTGTTCTCTGACTCTTTTTGTTAAAGTACTACTCCAGCCCCATCAAGTCAATTTCTAATTCTTGACTTCCTTGACTATGTAGCACTTGCTGCATCTGCAAACCTATGTTGACATTACTGCTATTTCACATGTGTATTGTGAGTTTCACCCTGTTCTAAACTCAGGTTCATCAGGGCAAAGAGTTTTGTTATATTCATTGCTTTACCCTTCGGTCTAGATTACCATTGGCATGTGGTAGGTACTTGTATTAGTTTATTATTATTGACCCTGTATTACAAAGTACAAAACAGACATAGGGGTTTAAAATGACTCAAATTTATTCTCTTATGGTTTTGTAGATCAGAAGTCCAGCTGGGGCTACTTGTGTGTTCTCTGCTCAGAATCTCATCAGGATGAAATCACGCTATCAGCTAGGCGGTGTTGTTTTCTGAAGCTTGGGATCATATTTCCAGTTCACATGCTGTTGGCAGAATTCAGTTCCGTGTGGTTGTGGTTTTGGGGGCCCTGTTATCTGACTGGCTATAGACCAGGGACTGTGCCCTGACAGCTTCTAGACATCTCCCACAATCCATTGCGATGGGGCCCCCTCCATAGGACTTCTCCTGCATTCAATCTTTCTGACTTCTTCGGCTCCAACCACTTTCACCTGAGTAGGTCAGGCCATCCCACATTCAAGGTCAGGGAACTCTGCAAAGAGCGAACACCAGGGGCAGGTATCTTGAGGGTCAGGTTAGAATTCTGCAACTACATGCTCAGTCAGTTCTGAATTTATAAAGTGCTGCCATTCTACCTCTATGACAAGTGTTTAAGATTGCAACATGTGAAGATAATAAATAAGCATGGATTTAGATTTTAATAAGAAATATTTTTCTTATTCCTTTGTTTTAACCTAATGCTACCATGTACCTTCTTGTTACTAAATTTTGAGAGTCCACCTTTGTTAAACTCACAAATATGACTCATTAGAATTTGGCTACCAGTTTATGAGCATACTTATTTGTAACCAACTAATCTTTAATTAGAAATGTAATCTAATTTCTCATTTTAAACTACTCTCTTAGTCTAATATTTATTTTATTTTGAAAGTTTTTTGATTTTCTGATAAAATTTAGAAGATAGCATTTAAAAATATTATCATTCTCTTGCATTTTGCTTAATCCTTTCATGTTTTTCTCTCCAAAGTAAAAACCAAAATGCTTTCTTCCTAGTACTGATCATGAATGTCTTTATTATGATAGATAGTAAACAACAACAAAACAAAATGGGGTTTCTTGACTTATCAATCTCGGTTTGAATTCTGACTCTCTTGTATTTTGCTTTATCCCTTCATATTTTTATCTCCAACATAAAAAATGCTTGATTCCTAACACTGATCATGAATATGTCTTTATCATGATAGTAAACAAAAAAACAGGGTTTTGGACTCATTGACCTGTTGGAATTCTGAGTCTACTTTTTATTTTTAATATACTTTTATTGGTGCATTGTATGTACACATTATAATGAGGTTCAAGGTGATGGAAACACACATGCACAGCACTTGGTGAGTTTCCTTCTGGATCCCACCCCACTCCTTTCCCTTCCCTGTACATGTTTTTGAGATTGGCATTGATAATATGTACAAAGCATTATTTGAAGTGTTTTCTTCATCAAGTCTCCTCCCCCCTTCATCTTCCAGAGCCCCTCCATGGCTCCGTTGGGGTTTCTCCTTTTTATGTGGAGTCCCCTACATTTCCAATTTCTCTCTAGCTTCCACATATGAAAGAAAACATGAACCTTCACTCTCTGAGACTGGCTAATACTCTTTGTTTTAAGGTGAGAGAAATGTATCTTCCTAACACTATAGTTAGTCTGTCAATAAAACGGAATGATAATATTGAACCAAAAAGACTGGTGAAAACTGGTTGTGGTGGTGCACACCTGTAATCCCAGTACATGGGAGGCCGAGACAGGAGGATCACAGTTGGTAGGTTTGAGGTCAGCCTCAGAAACTTAGTGAGGGGACTCTCAGCAACTTAGTGACATCCTGTTTCCAAATGAAAAATAAAATAGGGTTGGGGTGTAGTTTGGAGTTAGAATGTCCCTGGGTTCAACCATAGCACCACAAAAAGATTACTGCAAGATAATAGAAATAAACCATTTGTAAAAGTGGTACACGGTAGGTGTTCAGTGAAAGTGAAATTTATGTTTTCAAGTGAAAACTACAGCATAGGTATGGATAATGTCTCCCTAAATGTGACACAAAAGTATTTGCTTTAAAGGCAGATTCCTAAGCTCTTTCCCAGGACTACTAGGTCTGATACTTTAGAACAGGCCCTAGGAATCTACAACTGAAACAAACATCCCAAATTGTTATCTGCACATCAATGTTTGAAAACCATTGAAAGATAGGGGCTGGGGATGTAGCTCAGTGGTAGAACTCTTGCCTTACATGCATGAGGCCCTGGATTGGATCCTCAGCAATGCAAAACAACAACAACAACAAAACCCCAAATCCCTAAAAATCAAACATAGGGAATTACCCAAATAATTCATTAGAAAGAGAGAAATACTTTTTTAAGTACTTAAAGCATTATAAAATATATTTCATATCTTTAAAGAAATAATTATTATGCAAAGATCTAAATTTTACTTCCTGTTTTGTTACATTCTGCATACTACACGTCAAGTCTTATTCTGTTAAAATACGCATTGCATCATTTAAAAATGTTTTCGCTTCTCTCAATGTGTTGCAAACTGAAATTACTTCATCCCTCCTACATTCAGTGTCTAAGAGTCCTGTCTCTATTTTCAAAGAACCGTATTCAAGAAGACAAATAATATTCACTTTCTGATTCCTCAGTTTGCATTATGAAGATAGGCTTACTTCTACTTATGTTTGTTCTTTTGATTAGAAGCAGAATGGTGATGATCAGAAACTAAGTACAGCTTAATCTTTGAGAAATGTGTGTGCTGGACTATGAACATATTTTTGGACTAAAACAATCAAGATGTGGTTAAAATGGATAAAGACAATTAGAGAGGGTATTTGACTATTTGAAACCAGCCTAGCCTGGAAAATCAGCCAAAATCCTGAGTTTCACTAAATGTTCATATGCCTGACTACACTACTGAATGAAGAATAAGGAAAAGCTGTGAGAGTTTTCTTTTTTAGGGTTATAGATTTCAACTGTTATCAATTAAATTCAGAAAGATGTCTCTCCTCTCTTCCATATACCCTACCCCCAACCTGACCTTGAACTGTCTCTAGCTCTTACTTTTGATTAGAACCATGTGCAGCAATATTCTTTACTGGGATGGAAGCTGATCATTGCTGTGCAGCATAACTGAGACTCATAAAAAGCTTTATTGCCACCGTCCTTTGAAACCGGTAGAGAATGTGGCCCATCTTCCACAGTGTCACATCAGCCCAGCAAATTGTATCGTTTCCCTTCCCGAGGAGCTACAAAACGCCCAGATGCATTTTCCAAAGCACAATTTGAAAATAATGAGACAAATGCTGGACACAACATGCTCTTGACAGAGACCCCTGAGTTGAAGTTTGTGCATGAGAATTAATTTGGCCAGATGCTGCGGCTATGGCTTGGCCTCCCTCACATCTGTGATTGGCAGGCCTTTTGGATGTAGAAGGTACCAATGCACAGATCAAAAACCAAGTGCTGGGGGCATGTTTGCCACAATCACTCTGAACATCATGATGTGAGACTACAATGCACCAATCAAAGAATATAAATCTTATATTCCAAAATGAATGTGGCCATGTTAGAATTTCTCATGACATGTGACATTGTTCTTAGATGGAAGAAAAAATGAGGGAGGCCAGCTACTTATTTATGTGAACTATATTGCTCACATGAGGATTGGGATTTAACTGATCATCATCTCTCCAAAAGATACTGCTTCTTGTTAGCTTTAAATAACTAAAATGTATTTATCTGCTGCAATTTTACATTTAATATTTTACTGTGATGTTAAAAAAATCTTTGGTAAAAATATAACAAAAGCTATCTAAAGAGCTCATTCAAGTAATAAAATTAACAAATAAAGGACATAATAGTATTAAAATTAATTTATTTCTTATATGTCAGGCTATCTGCTAACAGCACAGACATTGGAGACAATATTTCTGGATTCAAGTTTTAGCCCTTTAAAATTACTAGCTGTAGAACTTTCAAGAAGTTGCTTAGATTTGGGGTCTTTAGTTTTCTCTCTTATATTAAAAATTTAGATTTAATATACCACTTAGAGCTGTTATGTACATATGTAGTGTTTAGAATATTGCCTAACACAACCTAAGTACTTAATAAATAGCTATTACCATCAATATAAACTATAGCTTTCATCACTACTAAGTAATATTATTAGTAATAATGTTAATATTACTGATTATTAATTATTGGTATTAATACTAATGTTAGCATTAATGATAACTATTATTACTGAAAATTTTCTCTTAATGATAACATAATTTATAATTGCTATGAATAGTGATGATACATGATACCTGTTATTACTTTTTAAGCATTTTCTCTTGGAATTTTACAAAACCCTTTAAACTCTGATTCTACCTTCTCCTTTATAAAGATGCTTAATCATGCAAAATCTAGGAAGAAAAAATAAATTTCTCAAAATCATATGAGCAATAATTGGTAGCACTGGGCAGAAGTTGTTTGTCCATCTCTAAAGTGTGAGGCATTACATATTTCTGTTAGGCAAATAATTCAAAAACAAATTTAAAAAGACAACTTCCACTTTCTAATCAATGATAAAATTTTAAAATAAAAAGGCAGCTCTTCATACAAAAAAATCTGTCCAGGAATGTTTATAGCAGCTTTATTTATAATTTACAAAACTTAGAAGTAATCAAAACGTCCTCCAGTAGGTGAAAGAATAAATAAAAACTGTGGTGCATCTAGACAACGGACTGCTCTAGTCAGACATTACTGTGAAAGGCAGGTGGAGCCACTGAAGGCAGTGAAATGGCCTGGCTTGCTTTTTGATTTTTTTCAATGATTCTGGCTGCTATGTAAGGTATGATTTTAGCAGGACAAGAAAAAATATGATAGACCACTGACAAACTAGTTAGGAGCTTATTATAGCATTCCGGGTGGGATGTGAGGGTGGTTTGGACCAAAAGACTTGTCAAGAAATAGAGGGAAGTGAACAGATGGGGAGGTGAGCTTGTGAGGTGGAGCTGGTGCCTTTGCCAAAAGTTTTCGTATAAATAATCAGGGAAGGAGAAAAATGACAGATGGCCGTAACTCCTAATGGTCAGTGGTCAAAACCTACAGTTGAATCTAAGTGCTAATGGGAAAGGCAACCAAGGTGGTTCCTGAGCCCACACACTTTGGCACCCATTGAGGATTTGAAGCACCTCTTCCTGTGGGGCTGCTGAGGTATGTGGGGCAGACATACCTCTCCACCTCTGGGTGTTGACTCCAGGCTGGTCCATGTGACTCCATCAGCTTTTATTCTGTCCTTCTGGGCTCCACTGACCTCTCTCTTCTCAGGTTGATTATCTGTCTCTCAGCTTTCCTTTGTGACCAGAGGCATCTTCCTAGTTTTAGGAGAGGTGGTCTGCTCTCCTCTTTGCACATCCTCCTGCCTAAGCACCCTCCACATTTACTTTGCCTTTTTTAGTCTCAATTATCATTGTTCCTATTCCTACTACTTACTGACTTTAAGCGTGTGCTTTGGACTCTTGTGACTCGCTTATTTCATAGTGTGTGTGTGTGTGTGTGTGCGTGTATGTGTGTGTGTGTGTGTGTATGGTACTGGGGACTGAACCCAGGGGCATTCTATCACTGAGCTACACCACCAGCCCCTTTTATTTTTTTGCTTTGAAACAGAGTGTTATGGTTATATATAGAATGGCCCCTTAAAGAGCTCATAAATTGATGTTTGGAGTTGATATAATTGAGTCTTGAGGGTTGTAATCCCAGCAGTGGATAAATTCATAATGGATTTATCTGGGTGGTGACTGGAGGGGGTGGATCCCTGGGGGTGCGGCCTTTGGGATTATATATGGTTTCTACTTCCCCTGCTCTCTTTCTTGCTTCCAGGCCTCCATGATGTGAGGAGCACAGCCCATGTGCTTTCCCTCTCTCCACCTCCAGCCACCATGCCCTGAGATCCGCAGTCCCCAGCCTTACATAGACTAAGCCGAAACTGTAAGAAAATAAATCTTCTTTCCTCTAAATTACGTGGTCAGGTCTTTAGATTATGGTTGTGAGAATGCTGACTGGAACACAGAGTCTTGCTAAGTTACCACGTGCTGGCTTCAAACCTGTGATCCTCCAGTCTCAGCTTCCCAAGTCCTGGATTACAGGCATGTGCCACCACACCGGGCTCATTTTCTCATGTATTAAAAAATGAAAATAGAATGAGTAATCTTTAAGTCTCTCTTATATCCATGATAACAAACTACCATTCCATTGTAGATTCTGGAAAGACAGTAATGTTCATTTGCTGCCTACGATCTTCCAGAAGTTTAAGGAAAAAAATGCAGTGGGGATCTGTTAGCCTAACCTGTGTTCCCCACTCAGATTCAAGGACACATGACAAGAAGACAGTCAAAACTTCAAGGATTCTGTTTGAATTGGTACACTACCCACCTTCTAGAAGAGAGGTCATCCCGAGATGTAAAATCTCACTTTTATGTGTTGATAAATGGAGGCCATTCTGAGAATAGAAGGGACCTCGTGGGGAGATAGTAGTTCCTGGTGGTAGCAGCTCAACTGTGAGTATTAAAGATAAGAGCAGAATTCGTGGAAGCATAGAAAGAGGGAGGGAGAAACGAATAGGAGAAGAAAGGAGGAAAGAGATGAAAATAAAACAGGAGGATAAAAAGAAAATAGAAGATACATGGAGTATTTTTATTTATATTGCACATATGATACATCATGAGAAACCCCGGAAGTAAGCGTGGAGAGGCCAAAGGTAGGAAGAGGATACTTTGGTTAGAAATAAACAATAGTTGCTGGGGAGCACAGGTCACTGTTCTAATCTGTTATTCGGAAACTAAAATGTAAAAAGCTTAGTAAACTAGGCTGGTGGCACACACACCTGTAATCCCAGTACTTGGGAGGCTGAGACAGGAGGATTGCAAGTTCAAGGACAACCTCAGAAATTTAGCAAGACCATTAGCAACTTGGCAAGACTCTGTTTCAAAAACAAAAAAGAAAACAAAACAAAAGGGCTGGGAGTGTAGCTCAGAGGTAGATTGCCCCTGGGTTCAATCCCCAGTACCAAATAAAAGAAAAAAAATACAATAAAAATAAAAAGCTTAATAACTTTACCAGTTTTTACATAACTAGAAAAGATAGAAAAGGTATGACTCCATCTATTCAAAATGTATTTATCAAGCACCACTTTAGGCACTGAGGATACATGCGACAGATGATGTGGCTGACCTCATGGAACTCACATGAGATAGCAATCGACAGACAAGTAGACGATGCATCCAATGATGATAGATACTACAGAGAAAAATGCAACAAGGTGAGAAGAACAGATAATGGAGAGGGGCAAGATGGGCAACAAGTACTGCTTTCTATCCAGGAAATTCTCACCATGGAAGCAGCTGGTAAGGTTATTGCACCAAAGTCTGAATAAATGTGCCTGGTCCACTCTCATTCCCGGATGCCTGCGCATAGCATGTGTTTATTGCATATTTATGATTCCCGTGACAATGCGCCGCACAGATTACAACAGTGCTGCAGTCATGGTGCACCCAACATAGTATGTAACGTGATCGATGGCGTAGATGAGATCAGGAAGAAAATTCTTTCAAATATTGAAATGTCTAAACCATACAATTCTCCTACCTGCTTGGATTGAATTATACTATCAAACATAATATTTCAAATCAGTACCATATGATGAGAAAAAAGTGATAAGGGCCTACACAATCAGAGGCCATCTAGAGTTCTGAGGTAGGTGATTGAAAGTCAGATAAGGCACACCTTACCTTTGCTGTGTAATTGGAGACATTCTGGTGCCCAAACGCTCACTCTTCCTGACATATCGTTTTCCATAACACTAAAGGAGTCTATTCAGATGTTTTCTTTGGAATAGTTAATTCTGGCTCTAGGTCTTATTGCATCAATTAAAGAGAATCTTGTTTGAATTTGCTTTAACCTTGCAAGTCAAAATACCAATTGTGTTTTCATCCCAAATAAGGAAACAAGAGAAAGTATATTGCTAGATTTAGCGAACTGTCCATTTAACCATTTAATTATAGCCTTGAAATTTTCTTAAGTTAGAAAACAAAAAAAAGAGAAGATTTTCTGTAAACACTCACATGATGTTGATATATTAGCAAGGAAATTAGCAGTTACCAGCCTCATTTTTTTTTTTTTTTGGTAGTACTGGGGATTGAACCCAGAGGCATTCTACTTCTGAGCTACACCTTCAGGCCTTTTTCTATTTTTTGTTTTGAAACAGGATCTCCCTAGGTTGCTGAGGCTGTTCTTAAACCTGCCATCCTCCTATTTCACTGGGATTACAGGTGTGGGCCACCATGCCCAGCTTAGCCCACATTTTTTAATGTGGATGGAATATTTTCAGCATTCCATCATCCCCACTTGAAATTTATCCTCTATCACCTTCCATCCTCATTAGAGAAAGGTTAGGAATGAGACTCTAATTTCCTGTAACAACGCTTCTAGTTCCCACCATGCTTTCCTCTTGCTGTGAAATCTTAAATTTATCTTCTCTAGATCATTGCTTCCTCATCTTTAAAAGTGATGTTCCATATTTCTAAAATTCCTATGAGCTCTAGTAGTCTTAAGTCTTCATAAAAACAGTAGGATGTTTTTCAAGTTGTGAAATACTTAAATGTTCTCTTAGTCAGAAAAACACGCATTTGAATCCTGATTTATTAATTTTCTAGTTGGGCAATCATAGGCTAATAACTTAGAATTTCTTTGTCCAATTTTTTAAATTTAAAATAATGATTAAAAATAAGGCATTCTTTAAAGGATAAATGAGATAATATTGAATGGGAAGTACTTAGCTCAATGCCCAGCATTTACAAATTCAATAAGTATAGCCAAGTGTGGTGGTGCACGCCTGTAATCCCAGTACTTGGGAGGCTGAGACAGGAGGATCAGAGGTGCAAAGCTAGCCTCAGCAACTTAGTGAGGCCCTTAGGAACTTAGCAAGACTGGGCTTTGGAGGTAGAGTACCCCTAGGTTTAATCCCCAGCAACACACACACACACACACACACACACACAATCAAAAATGAATATATCCATGTGTTATGCCGTACCTGTTAGAATTTGCCCATCATTGTATTCATCATATTGTCAAACAGCGTATGGTTTCTACAGTTTTAGTAGAAAAAATTATGGCAATTAAAGATGACAGTAAAAGGACAATCTGTGCCTAAAAGGTCAGTATTTTTTAAGTTTAAAACAAACATCCTCTTTGAATGGAATTGACTGCATGTTTGGAAATTTTCTAAAGATATTATATTTGTTAGCTTTTACTGAGTGCAAATTGCTTTCAAATTTAGTGACATAAAACAAGTCACTTTATTTAGCCCAGAGTTCTGTGGGTCAGCTGGGCAGTTTTTCTGGCCTATGTGGGCCTGGCTGATCTCTGTCTAGTACAATTATGTATTTTGTCTGGCAGGTAGCAGGTTGTAAATTAGGATGACCATGATACCCGAGGTGACAGGGTCTTCAATCCCCATTAGCCAGTCGGCTTTCCTGGAATTCTTGACAGTGGTGATAGCAGTTTCACCAGAAAAACAACTGAGAGCAGTCTTGGTGCACACACACACACACACACACACACACACACACACGCAATTCTTAGCTTTTATCACATACTGCTCTCCTATTGACCAAAGCTAGTAATATGACCAAGCATAGACTCCATGTGGGTAGATCTGACCCATTCAGGACCCTAGATAGAGGAATAACAATGGTGGCAGCTATTCTGCAAAAAAAAAAAAAAATACAATAAATGTACATGCTGTGTTTATTGGAGTTAGCATCTTAACATTCCTTTACAAAATTAAATTTTTACTCACACTAGTAATTAGCCAGGAACTGTGGTTTCTGCCTATAATCCCAGTACTTGGGAGGCTGAGACAAGAAGATTGCAGGTTGGAGGCCAGTCTCAGCAACTTAATGAAGTCCTCAGCAACTTAGTGAGACTCTGTTTCAAAATAAAAAATAAAAAATGGCTGGGAGTGTAGCTCAAAGGTAGAATCCCCCTGGGTTCAATCTCCAGTACCACAAAAAAAAAAAAAAGAAAAAAAATTCTACAGCATTGACTGTTGGTTATTACCTTCTGCCTTTTTTCTAAATTCATAATATAAAAATTAAATTAAATAGGGTATTGTGCATGAGAAAAAACCATAGCATCTAAGTATATTGTTCAATATTTTCTTGATAAATACTTGAAGAATTTAGGACTCCCCTTCTTCTTCTTGATTTATACCTTAAAAAGATAAGGATTACACAATTTTCAAACTAATAGCTTTAATTCATATTATAAAACAGGTTTGAAGAAACACAGTGAAAATATTGTTACCAATTTGATTTACATTTTTTTCTATTTTTTTCAATGAGTAAAATAAGAATACAGGTAAGAAAAGCAATTGTTTTAGGAATCTCCACTATTCCACAGGGATGAGTAAAAAATATTTTAATAATTAGGATATAAGTTAGAATATAAGCCTGAAACTAGTGCTGAGATGATTTCTTCTATCTTTGTTCTCTTCGTCCTCTTCCTCACTGTCCCTCAGGCATCATGAATCCAGCAGGACAGAATTTACACACATTGTATGTGAACTCCAGACATCCTGCTAATCTTAAAATACTATTACCTCACTTATTTTGACTTTGTAATGTATTATTTGGGATTCCAAAAGCAGATAAATAAACTACAATATGAAGTGGTTCACACTTGGTATCATATGTATTTTATATTTTCAAACTATAAGAAATAACTTGTGTGGCTTAGTGGCTTTCAGTTGTAAGTGAGAACAACCCTATATATAACCCAAATCATGCCTGATGGATTTTCCAAAATCTATAAAAACATAAAATAATAGGGGTGCTTCTTAATTTAAGAGATCATTTATCAAAAATTTATACAGCGTATTTGATGTAATAGACACAGTCTAGACACTGGGAATAAATGGATTTAATGGTGTGCCAATGGTGGGGTGCTGGAAATGGTCCTCCCCAGGTGCAGGCAATTAGAGGATGCCTTGTCCACAGTGAATTTGAAGACAATAATAAAGGCAACCATATCCATCAGCATTCTTGCAACTGTAATCTAAAAGACTGACCATGTAACTTAGAGGAAAGAAGATTTATTTTCTTAAGGTTTCCGGTTCAGTCCATGTGAGTCCAGGGACCACGGATCTCAGGGTATAGCAGCAGGAAGTGGAGAGAGGGAGAGCACATGGACTGTGCTCATATCATGGAGGCTGGAAGCAAGAGAGCGAGCCCAGGGAGGAGGAGCCATATATATAGTCTCCAAGGCTGCACCCCTAGGAACCACCTCCTCCAGCCACACCCTACAGCCTACCAGATACCACCCAGGTAATCTATCACAATGTATTTATTCACTTCTGGGATTATAACCCTCATGACTCAATTATATCAACTCCAAACATTAATAAATGAGTTATTCAGGGGATATTTTATATCTAACTGCAACAGCAACCAAGTCAGTCTTTTCGTTATCACCATATGTTGCAATTGTAAACAAAGTCAGTGATAAAATACTCCACCCATCCCCCATATGTTGTTAGTGTAAATATTTTAAAAATTGGTTGCAACTACTATTCAGCTTTTATAACACATGTGTGCTTCAAATTAATACTTTTTATTATTGATCTATTAATTGTTTAGTTGACACTCTAATCTAGACATACATTAATTTGGGAAACTTTGAGTAATACAGCTAGGCATCCATGTGTGCTTCCAACCCTTGTGGTACTATGTATACCTTCATATACACAGCTCTTTCTAAGTACACAAAGATTGCATGTTGTAAAGAAAGAGAACTTGAGTCACCACACTAATTCTTCTGTGTCACTATGTGGAATTTTTACTTGTGCTTAAAACTTCAAATAGTGAAAGAGAGTACAAACTCTCAGGTATACTAATTTTGGCTGGTAAGTGCAGATTTTAGTCATATTTGTTACACTTTTTTTTGCAGGTACTAACAGAATATTTATTTAAATCCAGCATTTTCCAGCCATGTTCATCTACCAGTTAGTTTAAAATACAACAGTTAAATTTTTCATTTTATAGTGAGATTCTTCCCAAGTGCATGATGTTAATTTCTTTGAAGAAGTATCTATTACATTTTAAACACACTTTCGACCATTTTTTCTTTGTAAGTATCACTGAAATAATTTTGGGAGGGTGTTAAAAATTATCTGCCCCAGATGTCGAATATGCTAAATAATGCTACTGAGTAAAAGCACAGGTAAAATGTATTTCTGGTCTTAAGGAGATTGTACTATGTAAGTCAAATGGGGACAAGAAAGAATGAGTAATTGAAATACTGCATCAGAGTGAGAATAGAGATGTGTACATGGCACCCTGTAGGAACAGGGAAATGGGAAAACAGCAACATAAATGCTGCCCCTTTACATTGTTCCAGAACAATGAGCAACATCCCCAAAATTCTCAAAAGATCCCTTGGAAGGAAATCTTCTTGGAAATGGTTTAACTCTTCTTGCTATTATTTTTCATCATCTGTGACCAAGAGGAAAGTTTTTCACTCTGGAATTACATCTGTTAGCTGCATGATTGTATTCCCATTCCTGTGTTGTCTTTAATACTCTCCCTATTTCTGTATAATAAAATCTATAGGTGCAAATAAAGAGCATTGATGATAACTGTTGGCTTGGAAATATTTACTTCATGGGGATCTTGTGTTTGCCTATGATTTGCACGTGTGTGTTTGTATGTGTGTGTGTGTGTGTGTTTCATTTCAAATAAAATTTACGGCTGCATAGAAGTCATGAACATTTCCACAGTGCCAGAAAGATACTCTATTCATGAAAAAATGGGATATGTACACAATGGAATTTTACGCAGCCAAAAAGAAGAACAAAATCACATCATTTGCAGGGAAATGGAGAGAACTAGAGAACATCATGCTAAGTGACATTTGTAAGTCACTGAGTAAAAAATTGGATGTTCCCCCTAATCTGTGGGAGCTAGATAGAATGGGACTTAGAAGGGACTTAGAAGGGAAGAAGAAGCAATCTTTAGATGGACAAAGAAGGTGACCTAACTGAGGGAGTTGGAAGGAGGGTGGAGGGAAGCACACTATAGCACATGATGTACATACACAAACCTATAAGACTCAATCACTATCCGGAGCATGAAAGGGAGGGAAGGGGAGGGAATAGGGTGGAATTGGAGGGAGGGCTAAATGTGCAATGTGTACATGTATGATGTTCATACCATGACATGTATCAAAATGTATAATTACAATGCACCAATAAATGAACATAAAAAAGCACTCTATTTAAATAAGTGGTTTACAATATAATCAGTAAACTCAAAATCAAAGTTTGCAATTTGCTAATATACATTCTTAACCTTTTTGAAATGAGATGAATAAAAGTTAGATTATTATTGGTTTGTTCTACAATGCATTTATAACTAATATGGAATTTTTCAAATGTGTTATGTAATACACAGTAAGTAGAAAGAGAGAGGAGTCTTGGTGATATTGCAAAAACTTGCAAATTTGACAGAATGAGAACCTTCAGGGAGCAAAGTTTAGAATGCACAGGACATAGGAAAGTACTGGATAATTCAAGTTCTTAGAGAAGAATTTATGTTTTTTAATGTTAATAAAAATCTAAATATACTGATCATGAGATTTGTTTGTCTTTTGTACTAAATAATAATTAGATACATAATAATAGCAGAATCATAAATAAAAATTGAACTTAATTTATGTATAAAAGTAGAGAAACAATGCGTCATTTTGTACTATTTCAATATCTAAGTTTTAATTTGTCGATAATTTTTTCTTTGCATATAAAGTTTAAAAAAAAGACTAGGACTACCTGAGATCTGCTTTATAAATCAACATGATAAGGACATAATTCCTTAAATTTCCAGTAGTAGAATTAATTCTATTTTATAGACTCTAAAGATACTAGGTTTAAACTAGCTCATACAAGGGCCCCTTGAGAAATAAGAAAACATGTTTTTAGTAAATGGAAATGAATTGATATTGATCTTATTTCTTCTCTTAGATATCTAAAAGAACTTGTCTAAGTGATTCTAGAGAAAATATACATGAAAATTAATTATGAGACACAATTTTTATCCTCATTAATATTCAGTAGAAATGAACAAAACATTTTTCATGAAAAAGGGTGGCAACACCAACCTTGGTAACAGCAGGAGCATTCTCTTCCTTGTTCTTTACCCTTCAAAGACATCTTCATCAGATTGTGTAGATTTTGTGAGGTAAGACTTATTACAGTAGTACAATGGTATTGTTCTAATATTATGTTATGTATATTATTCTATCATTAACATAGGTTCTTGTCTATTTGCCCCTACTTTGTTTTTATTATATATGTATATAAAACATTGTATCCCTTTAGGTTTCCTGAGTCTGAGTCTGATATACTTAATGTTGGGTCTACTGCTTATTTTTATTAATAAAGAACACTGAAATCAATAAATCCAAGACTTCAGCATTGTTCAGATTTAATGCATTCTCTTTTTATGTTATTCACACATTATGGAGTCTTCAACCAAAAAAGCTGATAGAAACATATTATGCTTCAACATCAGCTGTTTCCTGATGGTCATGACTACCTGGGGCTGACCCCATGAAGCTCAATGAACTGAAAATATTTTACATGGTTTTACAAGAGGGCCTTAGGGGTGCTAACCTTTCAGGCAGGTTATTGTGACTCTCCCTCTGAGATGATGTGAGTAGGCATCAAATAATAATGTCCCTCAATGTGAGGAATTAACAAAAAATATTCAGATTTATGGGTTACTGGCTTTTGGGACTGTAGATTCTTTATTTGTGAAATGTGGCTACAATAGTCTGGATCTGGGATGTCCTTCAAAGGTTCATGTGCTAAAAGGCCTGTGGCATGACTGGGAGGTAGTGAAACTTTTACGAGGTGGGGCCTAATGGGAGAAAGTTAGGTCATTGGAATCCTGCCTGGTTCCTTTTCTTTCTTTCCCCACCAGCCATGAGGTTAACAGAATTTCTCTGCCATGCACTCCTACCATGAGGTATTGTGCTGCTATCAGCCCAAAGCAACAGACCAATTGGTCATGGACTGAAACCTCCAAAACAGGGAGCCAAAACAAACCTTACTCTCTATAAGCTGATGACCTCTCATGTTTTGTTATAGTAATGGAAAACTGACTAAAACCATAATGGATATGATTCGGAGCAATCTCACCCTCAACCCGCAATTCTTTTGTCATATTCTACATTTGGCCAAAAGATACATATCAGTACTTCTTTATCCTACAGTAGAAATTTGATGTCTTCTCCATTCAACTTTGCTCTATCGTGTTGCCAAGACAGGCACCTCATGAATAATAATAGCTACTGTGGTTTGGGTTACTGTTAGGGGTTTTGTTCTGTGCTAAGTGTCTTATATAGTGTTTATTAAATTCTCACAGCAAATTATTCATATTTCCAGACAACGAGACTGAGGTTTAAGTATCAGAGATAGTTAAAAGATGGCATTTAAAATAGTCATGCCTAATTCCAAAGGTCATGGTCACTGAAGTGCCTCTGTGCCTTATTCTGTTTCAGGGCAGCCTGCTGGGTGGTTAGAATTCATCTTTCCCACCATACTTGTGTTGTGTGTTCAGTCCTCAGACAGTGAAAACTACTCTAACGAAGTCTCAGGTAAAAATGAGGAACAAGATGTTGGACATTGGAGGAAAGGCCATCCTTACTGTCCTTACTGTAAAGTAACACAGGGCTTGGCTGAAGTGTGTCTGGGTCCGAGGACTCTGTGAAAGGCAGACCTTAAGAACTAGGGTATTTGGTGAAGGAGGTCTCTGAGCAGCAAAGTGTTGAGGGTGCTAATATGACTTTCCTTCATGGCTCATAGGAAAATGTGAGAGTAAAAATGATTTAAAGATGAAATTTATAATTAAAAGGGGAGAAGATCTCAAAAACTTGGGACATTCTCAGCCTTGTGTAGAAGAAGCATTTGAGTGTGGTCAAGTAACTGTTTGATGAGGATGTTTGTATGGTTAGAAGGAAGCCAGATGCTATTCTAGACAATGGAAGAATGACCATAAGAGGAGGTCAAAGAGCTTTGAGGATGCCAGGATATCAGAAGCCCAGAGGGCCAAAGCCTTGAGGGAAGAATGGTTTTCAGGGAGGGGCCGGGGTGCCTGTGGGACATCAGCTGTGTCATGCTGCTTGGCCACCCCAGCTGGGGCTCACGCTGGCCTTGGTGCTGCTTGGAACCCTGCTCTAGAGGACACAAGTAGTAAGCCTTCATGCCATCCTTGTGGTAGTTTCTCTGCAGCACACAGAGATCATGAGGTACCTGGCTACCTTCACCTTGATTTCAAAGGATGGTCAGAAAGGCTTGCATCGTAAGCAGATCCATGGGAGTGGCAGGGCTGCTCCAGAGATCCCAGAATTGTATGTAGAGCCACCAGCTTGCAATGCCAGCTAGGGAGAGCGATGGGCACCTGACTATCCTAAGAGCTGCAGCATGGGCTGTGCCCAAAGATGTTGTGAGAGTGGGCCCCCCAGGAGACATCAGGACACAAACCTTACCTAGTGTGTCCAAGAGGTGGAGTATGGAGTCGAAAATTATTTTCAAGCCTCAAGATTTAACGTTGACTTGTTGGGTTTTGGATTTACTGTGGGCCTGTCACATCTTCCTTCTTTCTTGTTGCTCCCCTTCAGGAATGGGAACATGTGTCCTCTTCCTATCTCACCACTGTGTTTTGAAAGCATGGAACTTGTTTACTTTCACAGGGTCAGAGCTGGAGGGGATATTGCCTCTGGATGAATTGTGCTTTCACTCTCATCCCTGTGATATTTAGGGGCAATTTTAGACTTACATTTTAAGGTTGATGCTAACACAGGTTAAGGCTTTTGGGTTCTGTTGCCCCACCCAGAGCCACAGGAATATTTGTTCTTTGTCAAAAGCTTATTTCTGGACCACAGACTCTCTTATCTAGGGCAGCACCATTCGTCAGTCCCATCCTTCAGACATTTCCTCACATTCTTTTGTAAGGCTGAGCAATAACAATTCAACCTAACAAACATACTTGACACACGCAGCTGCTAGGTCCCTGGTTCATACACCATCACTTTGTCTCCACTTCTCTCTCAGTTTCACAAACATACCCCCACCTCCAGGCTTTTGATATCTCCCATCAACATTTATATTTTCATACCATAAGGCTATGTCATCTATAGAATGTTTATATGAGGCAACAGTTTCCACAAATGAAAAATATCATTATGGAATAGCCCATATGTTCCTAAGACTGTCATATATACAACTATTTGACTTTCTTTTTCCTAAAGAATTTAAAACCTTATGTTCTTTCCTGGAACTCCATGCACTTATTGCATATTACTTTTCCCTGAAAGAATATGCATATTGCAGAAAAATAAACAGAAAATTTGCATTTAAATTTCCTAAATAAGTGTATGAGCTGACTATTGCAGTTTTAGTAAGGGACTATGTAGCCACATGTCACAGTAACCTGAAAGACCAGCAATCCCCATTTTGATAGATGGAAAGACTCAGATACCATTGACTTAAAAGCTCAAAGTCCATTGAAAACATGGAGTGTAGATTTAGCTCTTTGTTCCCTGACCCATCTGACAGGCATTTGGTTAATGTCAGTGTCTCGATAATACGTTTAGTGCAATCTCCTCCTCAGCATGATTAACTGTAATAGGGCTGCTGCTGAAAAGGTGTGCTTAATGTATTGTAAAGGGTCACAGATGGGGAGAATTAAGTCCAAGATGCCCAGCTAGCTAGACTATGAAAGACATAATCCATATTTAATATCCTTTCTCATTAACGATAACAGTCACATATAAGCGATTTCAGTTAAGAACTCATCTGAAGCTGTAGCAAAGTTAGATGGCATCCCTAATTACAGAAGGTAGGGCCCCATTAGTCCCTCCCAATATTGGTTGCTCACCAATGTTGGCAGAAATTAATGTGAGTCTTATGACAATTGGGTGCCTAAAGCAGTTATTTGATATACAGTTAAGAAAAATAAGAGGTTTAAGTTTACTCCACATCTTCAGCCCATTACTTTAAAAATGATTAAAAATAATTTAACTTAATGGACATTCATATGATCTTTTATTTTCTCCGATTTTAAAATTAATGACTGTTCATAGAGCATTTTTTTCAGTATTAATAAAATCTTTTTCAAAATATGTCTTTTTCTGAATCATCTGATTTTGCTTAGTGGGGCTAATTAAGTTTACTTTATTTCTACCTGATAGACTCTCTACTTTTGGATAATACATTACAAAAGTGACATAATTCATTTACTAATTTACAATCAGAACAATCAGATCAATTGGCATAAACCCAGAGTCTGTAGTCCTGAAAGATATTATTCTCAAAGAAGAGATAGCATGGATAAGTTATAATGAAACTATCAAGGCACCCACACTCCACTGACTGTTTTATCTCTTCTGATTTAGTAAGAATTTTCCATATGAGTTTGAGACTTTGTGCTCGCAACCTTTGCCAAGTCTCTATCTCTTCTCCATATAAGACATGTTGCCCAGTTCACACTCAAAAACAGACATTTATTCATTCAATCACTATTAGTCACTGTACTGGTCAGTATGCCAAGAGTTAGAGTTAGAATTACAATTGTAAATATTATAGATATAGACTCTACCCATGCAATTCTAACCTTACTAGTTTAGTAGGGAAGATGGGTTGTTCAACAAATATGAACACAAAAATGCACATAGACATTAGCACAAAAGCAGACACATAGACCAATGGAGCAGAATAGAAGATTCAGAAACAAATCCACATACTTCCAGCCAATTGATTTTTGATAAAGGGGCCAAAAAAACATATACTGGAAAAAAGCCTCTGCAGCAAATGGTGCTGGAAAAACTGGTTATCCATATGCAGAAAAATGGGTATAAATATCAGTTTCTCACCCTGCACAAGAGTCAATTCAAGATGGACCAAAGACCTGGAAATTAAACCAGAAACTTTGCAGTTACTTGAAGAGGGCATAGGACCAACACTCCAACATATAGGGACAGGTAAAACCATCCTCAACAGAACCCCAAAGGCACAAGAAACTAAAACAAGGATTAATACATTGGATTGCATTACACTGAAGAGCTTCTGTGCAGCAAAGGAAACTATATAGAGCCTCAAGAGAGCGCCGACAGAATGGGAGAAGATCTTCACCAGCTACTTCTCTGATAGAGGACTAATATCTAGAATATACAGAGAGCTCAAGAAACTCACCACCAAAAAAAAAAAATACAACCCAATCAAAAAATAGGCAAGTGAACTAAACAGACACTTCACAAAAGAAGAAATCCAAATGGCCAATAAATATATGAAATATGTTCAACATCATTAACAATCAGAGAGATGCAAATCAAAACTACATTGAGATTTCACCTTACCCCAATTAGAATGGAAATCATTAAAAACACAAACAATAATAAATGCTGGTGAGGGTGTGGAGAAACAGGAACTCTAATACACTGTTGGTGGGATTGCAAATCAATGCAACCACTTTGGAAAACAGTGTGGAGGGTCCTCAGAAGAATGGAAATGAACCTATCATATGGCCCAGCTATACAACTCCTAGGTATCTACCCTAAAGAATTGAAACCAGACTACCATAGTAATGCATGCATATATATGTTTATAGCTGCACAAGTCATAATTGCCAAACTATAGAACCAGCCAAGATGTCCTTCAGCAGATGAATGGATTACAAAACTATGGGATATGTACACAATGGAATTTTACTTAGCCATAAAGAAGAACAAAATTATATCATTTGCAGGGAAATGGATGGAACCGAAGAATATTATGCCAATTGAGATTAGTCAGTCACAAAAGTGAAGGGTCAGATGTTCTCTCTCATATGAGGAAGCTAGGGAGAAATTGGGACATAGGATAGACTCCAGACAAAGGAGGAGAAACCTTAGTGGAGTGAAGGAGGGGACCTAACTGAGGGAGATGGGAGCAGGGAGGAAGACTTGAAGAGGGAAACACCTCAATGAACATGATGTACCTACACAAACTTATCAGAGCTAATCAATGTGTTGAGCACAGGAAGGTGGGGAGGGAGAGGGAATGGGGTGGGAACTGGGGGAGGGCTCAAGAGTGCTGTGTGCATGTATGCCTCTATCACCCTGAGCTTCATCAAGATGTATGAATATAATGCACCAATAAAAATGCACATAGATTGTCATGAATTTATATTAAGAATAATTATATAAATGTCTAGTTAGGACTTTATGTTATAGTCAGCAGTGCACTGAGTTAAATTGGGTGGAGTGGAGAAAGCCTTTTAGAAGGATTACATCAAATGCAGAGCATAAAAGATAAATAAGAATTATCTGGAGGGAGTAGAGGAAATTTTATAGACACAGGAAAGAGCATGTGCATGTTCTGGGATTGTAATGAGCTTGGAGCCATTAGAAACTAAGAGGAAGTCTGAGTAGGTTAAAAAAGTCTCTTTTGCATAAGTAACCTTGGGGCATAATTTATAAACAGGTGGCAAAGAAAAAGTGAACAGTTTATGTTATTCTGGTTTAACACAGAGGTCTTATTTCATGGTTTTAGTTGGATTTGGTCCAAGACACAATCTTCCCCACAGCCCCGGGGCCTCAGGAGAAAGTGATGTCCAATCCAACCTCTGTGATCCAGATCTAAATGAATGAATTCTACCTGCAGATGCCTCATCTGTAGCTATTTGCTGATTTATCACAAATTTCTTACCCAGAAGCTTCTGAGGCTTTCTCTCTCTCTCTCTCTCTCTCTCTCTCTCTCTCTCTCTCTCTCTCTGTCAAATTCAACTTAATACTAGGTTGAAGGTGGGGGGCGCGAATCCATGAAGTAGATGGCACTAGTCAAAAGAACGTTTCGATGCCCAAACCCTCACCCTTGTCATCTTCTGCATTTCATTGCTACCACCCTTCTCTCTTTAGGGATAAACAAATGCTAAGCTTTTCAAATGATTATTCTTTTATCTCCTGTCAATCAAATATCTTACATACCTAACACCAATTTGTGAAAATTACAGTTAAGAAAAGATTTTTTTAACAGCAGCTCTCTTATGTTTCATGTTATCATATAAGACACATTAAGGTATAATCGTGGAAATCAAGAGAATGAGAAGACAAGCCATAGACAGAGAAAATACTTGCAAAACACATATCTGACAGAGAACTGTCACCCAAAAGGTACAAAGGACTCTTAAAAGTGACAATAAGGAAGTGGAAAATTTGGTTTTAAAAAATGGGCAGTGGACCTGAACAGACACTTCAGCAGAGAAGAACATACAAATGGTGAGTAAACATAGGAAAAGATGTTCGACGTGGTATATCATTAGAGAAATGCAGATTAACACAACAATAAGACACTACCCGAAACCTATTAATGGCCAAAATTCAATATGCTAACATCACCAAATTTTGGTGTGTATGTGGAGCCACAGGAACTCTCACTTATTGCTGGTGGGAATGTGAAAGGCACAGATACTTTGGAAAACAGTCTGATTGCTCCTATAAAATCAAACATACTCATACTATATAAGCCAGCAATCATGCTCCTTGGTATTTACCCAAATGTATTGCATACCTGTGACATACAAAAACCTGCACAAGAATGTTTATAGAAGCTTTAGACATAAGTGCTAAAACTTGGAAGCAAACAAGACATCCTTCAGCAAAGAAATGGATCAATGAACTGTGGTCTATCTAGACAATGGACAAATAATGCATAAATAATTCAGTGTCAAAAGGACATAAGCCATCAAGCCATGAAAAGACACAGAGGGGCCGGGCATGGTGGTGCACGCTTGTAATCCCAGTACTTTGGGAGGCGGAGACCGGAGGATCCGGGTTCGCGGCCAGCCTCAGCTCGTGTACGCGCGCACACGTGTGCACTCTCTCTGTCTCTCTCTCTCTCTCTCTCTCTCCCTGTCTTTCTCTCCCTCTCTACTTAGTGAGGCCCTCCGCAATTCGTGAGACCCGGTTTCAAAATAAAGTATAAAAAAATAGGGCCGGGGGCGTAGCGCGGAGGTAGAACACCCCTGCGTTCAATCCCCGGTACCGAAAAAAAAAAAAAAAAGAAAAGACACGGAGGGACTTTCAACATACATTGCTAAGTGAAAACCACCAACTGAAAAGTTTACACACTGTATGGTTCCAACTATATGATGTTCTGGAAAAGGATAAGGCAAAACTGTGGAGACAGTAAAACATTCCGTGGTTGACAGAGAGAGGTTAGTGGGGAAGGAAGAATAGGTGGACACAGAAGATTTCTAGGGCAGTGAAACCATGCTGTGTGATACTGCAATGGTAGGTAGGTGTCACTGTACATAAACCTGTAAAATGGACAACACCAAGAATAAACCCTAATGTAAACTGTGAACTTTGGGTGATAATGATGTGCCAATATGGGTTCATGGACTGTAAGAAATGTAACCTCATTGGCGGGAGATGTTTACCTGGGGAGAGGAGGGACAGGTGTAGAAGGGAGTTCTCGGTACTTTTTGCTACATTTTTCTATGAACCTAAAATTTCTAAAAAAATGTTTGTTAATAATGTGTATGTGCAAATAAAACAGACCAAAGTTTATAGTCTAGTATTTAAATATGTTTTTATGTATTTATTCATTTGCTAGTGTAAATATAATTGCAAATTGTAATAAATCTAATGAAGGAAGAGCAGAGGCAAAAGCATATAACCATTTAATCTAATGGAGACCTTAAGGATGAGTAACTGTGAGCTTGACAAAGTAGGAAAAACAATAATATCTGAAAGAAAGACAAACATGTAAAGTACTGAAGTAAGAAAGCATTATTTCACCAATTAGGTCAGGAATGTGTGTTAAGAAATAGACTACGGTGATGAATGTGATAAAGGTATTGGAATGAGGATGCTAATAGATATGATTTCTTTTCAACCTACTTTGATTTCAACCTCCCATATTAGTGAGATGTATCTAGTAAATATTATAGGACAAATGAAACAAATGAACATGTAGAAGCTTAACATGGACACTGAAAAAGGCTGTGCAATATGGATTTTTTTTTGTGGGGCATCCTTTACTATTACACTTACTAATTTGTAATATCAAGGAATTTTTTTCATTCTTTGGTGTGTGACTTCTAACACGTTTTCCTATATTTATACTAGCTAAGTTGGTTGTTGTTATTCTGTTCTGTTTTGCTTTCAGATATCAGCTGGAGTGAAGCAAACTGCAGGGTCTGAAGGCACAGTGCTCCTCATTTGAAAACACCTGCAAATTTGGGGGAGTTCCCCAAACTACCCTCAGGTTGGATAGAGCATTCACTAGCAGGACTCACTGACAGCTGTTAGAGTCATGGTTTACCCCACGGAAAGGATGTGCATTAGAACCAGTCAGAGGAAGACAGGCATGAGGCAGAGTCTAGGAAGGTTCCATGCATGGAACTCTTGTTTGCTAGGGCTGCATTGTCCTCCTAGCTTAGGTACATGACAATAGGCAGAGAGTGCTGCCAACCTGGAACCTCACCCAGACTTTGGTAGTCACAGTTTTTAATTGGATCTTTATTACCTAGACATAATTAATTGATTACCTTCGTGATTAAACCCAGTCTCCAGCCACCTCCTAACCCTCCCCAGAAGTCAGGCTGATATCACACGGTCAGAAGGTCACTCCATGAGTCACCTTGTCATCAAAAACTAGCAAGTGGGTCTAAGGAGCTCACCATGAATATCAAGGTATTTCTATCACACTCAGGAAATTCCTAGTATTTACTGACGATCCCCCAAGAACCAGGGATCAAAGACAGACCTCTTTGGTTTTTGTTTTGTTTTGCTTTTTTGCAGTGCTGAGGTTTGAACAGAGCCTTGTGCATGCTAGGAAAGCACTCGACCTCTGGGTTATATTCCAAGTCCCCAGCTGTTTACTACACATACATTTAGAGGCATTTTTTTAGTGCAAAAGCATAGCCTTATCATAATATCAAGGAAATAAGGTAGTTAATGCTCTAAGTACCTTATCAGAGTGAAGCATATCCCCACGTCTGACAAGTGGAGAACAGTGGAGGAGAGTCAGTATGGATGATTATATCCAACTATTGCCATGTGGTGGTCAGTAACTAATCTTTATGGGTCACCTGAATGGAGTATGATTATAATTGAAAAATAGATCGAGCAAATCACTTAGCATATCAAAAGGTTTCTAGGCCTGCAATGTAAATGACAGTGATGTTCAGCTAATTGTCAGTTACATGAAATGAAATCTAAAGGCCTCGATAAACCTTTTAAAATTCTCTAGCATGATGTTGTGGCTAGATTCCATACAAATCGGGTAGGAAAAGCCCCAGGGAAGGTAGTTTAAGTGATAGCTATGACAAATTTTCAGGGATACAGCCAATGCTATACTACACAAGTGAACAAATTCATTACGTATTATATGATTTATATCTCACTGAATGAGAGAGGGAGGGAGGGAAGTGAGGGAGGGAGACAAAAAGGGGAGGATTTCATCCATATTTTTTCAATTTTATCTAATTTTTGATAAATTAGAACATCTAGGAAGAAGCTGTTTTAATTTCAACATGTATGAAATGTGTTGCTTTACAGTTACTTATGTTTTGACTTATGAGTTACAATCATATAAAAGATAAACTCTAAAGTATTTAACCCAGCTCTGCCCAAGCCAACAGCAAGAGGATTTCTGAATGTCTCCATCTTATGAATGAATAAACAGGAAGATGACACAGACAGGGAAATAAGGACAGCATTCAAAGTTCGACATCTACGAGTGAGTCCTAAATAAAATGTGATTGATAATCAAAAGCGAGAACTGTGCCTTTTATGCCCTGTTAAATGGGAACTGCGAAGGCGGCACAGGTGCATTCTAGACGTCTGATTCAGATGGCAGAAGTGGCTCTTTGGGGAAGAGAGATGAACTTCATCTAAGCATCCAGCTTAAAAAAAATGTGAAAAGGCACATCCTATGAGGCATAGGAAATAAAGAGATATTGATTGATGAGTCATTCAATCTGTATTTATTCAGAATCCAGGATGTGTAAGGTACTGTGTTAGACACTGGGGCTAGAGCAATAAACAGCAGAGAAGAAGCCCCAGCCCTCAGGTAGCTTATATTCCAGAGGTAGAGATATGTTACATACTAATTATTATGCAGATAATTAATTATTGTTCAGACTAATTGTTGAAGAAGAATTATAAGATGCTAAAGAACACCTCGTTGGGAAATGTGATGAAGAATATATGTGTATATGTAAGTGTGCACACGTGTATTTTGGAAGAAAGGAACAATTTGGTATGGTTTTTCCAAGCAGTTGATCTTTAAATTTAAGACCAGGAAGATCAGAAGAAATTAACCAAGTAAAGAAAGAAGGGAAGAAGGAAGGACATCCAAAAAGCAGAAACCAAGTTTGTATAAAGGTCTTTATATGGATGGAATTTACACAGAAAGAGGCATTGAGGCAGAAAGTGAAGTTACTAAGGTCAGTATGGGCCACATTATACAGAACCCAATATGTATGACCTGCTAATGATTTGGTTGCCTTATTGCCAGTAATATATGCAAAGACATTAAGGGTGACCTGAACTAGTATTTTTTTTTAAATTACCCTATCTAGAAGATAGAGAACAGATAGGGCAGGATCAAAGTGAAGTATAAAAGGACCAGTTAGAAATATACATTGGCATATAGTAAAGCAATAGTGGTAGCTTGAACTGTACTGCAGAGCAAACATGGAGAGATGTAGACAGATTGGAGAAACATTTTAGGAATTAACATTGACAGGAGTTCAGTAATTGTCAATATCAAGACTGAAGAAGGGATGGTGTCAGACATGATTTGTAGGTTTCCTGTCTCTCACTCTGGAACTTAGAGTTTCAAAGATCACGTGTTGGCTGTCCTTCTTTTAAAGACACTTGAATCTCTGGCATAGAAATTTGCCTCTCCTTTTTTGATATTTGTGAAGATGCTCTCTAGTAGAACTCGACATACTTTTGGTGGATGGGATTCTGATCTTTCTGAGTTCTACATCAGATTGTTTTCTTTAAACTGGGGCAGAGGGTGAGGGTTCCTTAGAGGAGAAAAAGGGAAGAGCAATGACTGGGTGGCAGTGGAGGAATATGTTCACACAGCCTATTCCCTTTTCGCTTGGCAGTGACCTATATTTTGGAACCTGCTACCATTTATGACAGTTTTGTTAGACAACTTAAGTTCAGGGTTGTCAGGAAAGCTAAGATCCTTCAAGTTCAGGGTCGTCAAGAAAGCTAAGATCCTTTTCCCTCAGTCTTAAAAATTGGTTCAGAAGTCTAGCAGAGTACATGTGCAGAAAGAACCCTGGGACTGTGGTCTTTGGTTCTTAGCTCCATTATTAAAAGGGCTCACAGGGGTGGTTTACTCTGTGACTTTCTTGAATTTCTGCCCATCACGCATTAATGACACAGCATGACCGTCCTCGTCAGATGTCTGTGCCTGGATCTTGGACTAACCAGTCTTCAGAACATTAGCCAATACATTTCTGTTAATTATAGATTAACCAGTCTCAAGGATTTTGTTATAACAGCAGAAAACCGACCAAGACACAAGTTTCACTGGTAGATAACTTTACACACACTCTGTCACAAATCATTGGCTAACAGAATTGAGAGCATTCTGTGTGATTCTACTGGGAGACACTTGATCTTGTGCCTGGATTTATTTGAACTTTGCCCCCTCTGCCTTTTCCTTTCATTGTAATAAACCTTTGCCTTGAGTATGACTGTAGGTTGAGTCCTACAAGTCCTTAAAGGGAATCATCAAACCTGGGATGGTCTTGGGAACACTTGACACAGTAATTTACAGGGGAACTTTATGTTTCTATCACCTAGGTTATTCCTATATAAGCACTGGATATGACATATTAATATAATAATTGGTGAGAGCAATGATCTTGTTATGTAATTTTGGCGGAGATTATTTAGGACATTTTCAAATATAAAATCACCCCTTTAAGCCGGGCGTAGTGGTGTGTACCTGTAATCCCAGTACTTGGAGGCTGAGACAGGAGGATTGCAACTTTGTGAGACCAGGCTCAGCAACTAGTAAGACCCTCAGCAACTTAGCGAGACCCTATTCAAAATAAAAAATAAAGTAGGGCTGGGATTGTAGCTTGGAGGTAGCATGCCCCTGGGTTCAATCCTTAGTACCAAAAATAATAAAATAGGGCAGGGAGTGTAGCCCAGAGGTAGAACGTCCATGGGTTCAATCCCCAGTCCCACCAAAAATACAATAAAATAAAATTCTAAAAATAAATAAATAAATAAAAACCTCCCTTTAATACATCTTGAATTTGCTTGATTCCCTTGAAGAAGACAGAAGGATGATTGGAATCATAATTTTGCCTGTGTTCATCTCCAGGAGCGTGAAAATAAAAATGTCACTAATGTGAGTTCTTTGCACTTTATTGGCATTAAGGGCTGTTTTGTTGCTCACATTTTATATTTTTGCTGTTATAGTCATATTGTGAAGCTTTTCCTTGACAATGCTCCAGTACTCAAAATGTTTTATAAACAGAGCTAAAGCATCTCATCCAAATGATGGCAAAATGAACACGATACAGGAAGCAGCTGAAAAGGGCTCACGCTGAAAGCTTCTTGTGCCACAGGAGTGCAGCAGCATCAGCACCACCGCCAAGCACACTGGCCCTGGACGTGGGCTGTGATTATGGAGACGGCGATGTCCTCTCATTTAGGTAATTAGTCAGCCTCTTCCAGAGCACCTTCTGTGTGCAGGCTCCGAGACTCTTATTACTTCCGAAGCCTTTATTACACTGCACACTTAGCACTCTCCCACTAATGCTCTGCTTTATCAAATTCTCATAAAATATCAATAACATGCCCTGGAGAATTGTCTACTTTTTTCCCCTCTGGAGCCATCACCAAGTTCTTTAATCTTTGGTAATTATTTTTCAGTTGAAACATACTCTGTTACTTCTTACATCTACTCTTTGTCCTGCCTCGCCCTTGGCCCCCATGATTCGAGTGTGTGTGTGTGTGTGTGTGTGTGTGTGTGTGAGAGAGAGAGAGAGAGAGAGAGAGAGAGAGAGAGAGAGAGAAAGAGAGATTTTCCTATTTAAAATGTCCTTGGGTATGCATAGTCATTGTGAATAAACTTCACCTAAGGTAATTTTTTGAACTCATTTTTAAGCTTTTGGAAGCTTTGAAAATAAAATCTAAATATTTACCAAGAGGTTATTACTTGCCTGAGTCCATTCTAAATCTACAAAGCATATTAACTCATTTAAACCTCACAGTAGTTTATGAGGTAGTTGCTATTCTCATCTTCATTATATTGACAAGGAAGCAAGACACAGAGGTGTTAAGCCACTTGCCCAGGGTCACAGAGCTACTCAGGCGCAGAGCCCAGTCTGCGTGCAGAGCCTGTGCTCTTAGCTCTGGGATCTGCTGCCTCTGAGCATCCATGCATTTGTTGTTTTATCTTCACCACATCAGTAATGATAGGCTCCTTCAACCCCACTTTGTTCCTTGCTGCGGCTGCATACTTGTCTAGCTTCTGTCCTTGATGTGCCTCATCCTAGGCATCCTCTCTTCCATAAAAGCTTTTCACAGTCTGATAGGCAGCCTGAGAAACACCATGCCAGCCGCTCGGGCACAATCATTGCCCATGGGGCTCAGGCTGGGAACAAAGTGTGAAAGATTATTTCTGATTCCATTACTTCCAATAATTTAGACTCCCTCTCTCCAGCGTGAGGATGGGGAACTACACCAAGCATCTAGATTTCTAACATCAAACAATGCAGTTCAGAAAGACAAAAATCCTTACAAAGCAGGGCCCAGCCTTGCTTGCCCAATGCTGGCTGAATCTATACTCAGACTTTAGAATGTGTCAGACAGTTTTAAATACGGGCTGTCAATTTCTAGTGGAAGGCTTTAGACCATTTTCCCTTCCAGTGAAATTATATAATCCTCATTAAAATGTTATCTTATGGTTCAAATGATTAGCAAGTGCCATATTCTCTGAACCCAAGAAGCCTGACATTTTGGATGTGGATAAAATTCTACTAACAACTGCATGTTTTGTTAACAAAAATCTCCCCAGCTTATCAGCACAGAATTCCATTCTTCTTTTTGTAATTATGACCTGGATGCTTCTCAGTCATGTCACACTTGTTCTTTCCCAGGCTCCAGTACTCTGTCTCTGAAATAAAAGGTATTTCAAGATGAATTGCAAAGTGTGTATTGTATAGTAGCATCAAATTTCTCATTCCTCAGATAATGTGGACTGGTTGGTAAATCAGCTGTAGGTGTTTCAAGTTCAGTCTTTTCTTGATACAAATGACAGGTATTTTGAAATATTCTCTCCTCTTTCCTAAGCACCTTTTCAAGTTCATTTTCCAAAATGTTAATTCCATGAATAAATTAAAAGAAATCCCAATGGAAAGAAAATAATTTTAGCTGATAAGACTTACCAATCTTACACATTTTTCAGACAAATTCAATTTTTAAATGAATTCCACTTTATGACTACTTCTCAGTTGTTTACATATTAATTCTCTTGGAAATATTAAGAAAAAGTAGACATTAGCTAGAGTCATCGAATTGGAAAAAAAGCTTATGCAATATTTGATATACTTCATCAAATTTAATATTCATGAATATGAAATTGTATCTTACACTGTCAATTCCAGATTGCACAAAGAAGGATTACACATAAGAAACATGATAGAATCCATAGTTCATGAAATTTTATGACTCAGATCCCATTCACATTTACTGAACATCTGTAATATCAAAAATGTATAGCTAGGTAGTAAGAAGGTAAATATTTTAAAAATATTACAGATAGATGGATGGGTTTGACACTTATTTTACATATGTGGGGATTACTATTTATTCTATTCCCAACTATTTTTTCTTCCCCTGAGCTCAAAATTCAAATAGGATCCACTTAGATGGTCAATAGATGTCTCAAATATAATGTGTGCAGAAGTATTCTTACCACACTTATCTGTTTTCTCTGCTCCCCCACCCTGCAGTCTTTCCACTATTCCACATAATAGCTATTTACATCATTATCATTTAGTTTGTTCTCTCATCTGAAAATTCACATGTCAGCCAGGATTCCTTTCTTTAGCACCTCTCCCTACACCCAGTCTACCAGCAAATTCTGTCATACATAGCTACCATCATCTCCTGCTCCATTATCCTGTTTTTTGTTTTGTTTTGTTTTTGTGGTACTAGGGATGGAGCCCAGGGACATTCTATGTCTGAGCTACACTCACAGCCCTATTTTATTCTTTAAATTTTATTCTTTGAAACAGGGTCTCATTAAGTTACGGAGGGTCTCACTAAGTTGCTAAGGCTGGCTGCAAACCTGTGATCTTCCTGTTTCAGCCTCCCAAGTACTGTGATTACAGGTGTGGCCACCACACCTAGCTTACCCAGTTTTATTTTATTCAAATCACCTGTTATTACCTAACACTATGCTATTACATAAGTACTTATTTATTTAATAGCTTTCTTCTCCCAATAGAACATATGTACCAGGGGACAAAGTTCTCTGTTTTATTTATTCCACTGTTTCCGGTGACAAGCATAGGGATTGCCACATAGTAGGAGTGCAGATAACTTTGGTTGAATGAATGAACGAATGAGGAAATGGACTGTATCAGAGAATTTGCACAGCCACCTCGTAAGATGAGTAGCACCATCACAGGAATTTCAGAGCCATAGAATCGGCTTGCTCATATCCTACTCTGGACTCTTGACACAATTTCTATGTTCATTTCCATCAGTGACGGTTCCTTTCAAAAGTTTGTCCCCAGGAGTAGAGTTGGACTGATATTAAATTAGATTGTATCACTCAGCCCATTCCCAACCTGCCTTAACAGGGAGTCGACTTCTTAAATGTTTTTAAGATCAAATGTTTTCAGGATGAAGACTGGGAGATTTACTACTGCCAATGAGATTTACTACTGCAGGATGAGAACAACTCGAGACCTACAAATTAACTGGACATAATTTTGATCCTGCTATTCTCAAGAGTCCTTCCCTGAATGAGAATATAAACAAGGAGAGCATGTAAGCGAAAAGGAGTAGCTTTCATTTGGGACACGGAGCAAGCAAAATGAAAAATGTGGGCACATGCCCATCACGCTGGGAGAATTTCAGAGCCCGAAGAGCAGGGCTGTTCAAGAAATGAGTCATTACTGCCCAGACACAGAACCACGTCGAGTGGAGAGAGCATGCTGCCGCGGCTTTTGCAGTTTATTCACTTTAAATACCTTTGTGAAACTTTTTACCTAGTCTATGAATTCAGATCACAGGCAGGCATTTCTTGGATTCAATATTCTTATGAATGTCTCTGATCAAGATCTTGGGTTTTTTATGAAGTGTTAGGTCTATTCCTGTGATTATAAGAAAACAAGGACTCTTAGTGTTTCCCACAGAGGGAATTTTTACTTGGAAATATTACTCTGGTAAACACAGTAGCAACTTCACAAAAGAGGAGTGCGTGGGGGGTGATATGGCATAACATAGACATGGAAGATCCTGATTTTCATGAGAGACAGCAGCTAAAGGTTAACACTTATGAAGTCTTGATTACTATGAATACCAGTAACCCAATTTTGTGGAACAACAGGGAGTAAAAATAAGTTTACCATACAATCTGTCAGGGATATTGTAATCTCTAAAAATAAGCATGATAGATGTACTCACCTTATCATGTATTTATATTTTATATATTTATTATCTTTTTATACAGCACCCTAATTTTGTGGTAGAGGAATTCCTTTGGTGAGATGACATGCCCAGGTGCCTTCTATCCCAATGAGCTGCATGTTTTTTATTTTGTTGTTGTTTTGTTTTGTTGGTTTTTTGTTTGCTTGTTTGTTTGTTTGGTTTTGGTGTTTGGGATTGAACCCAGGCATTCTACCTCTGAGCTACTCCTCAATCCTTATTTTATTTTTTTATTTTGAAATAGTGTCTCCCC
>PVJS01001622.1:82687-94833 GCA_004027185.1 Glis glis
CCCCGGTACCGCAAAAAAAAAAAAAAGAAATAGCGTCTCCCTAAGTTGCTGAGAGTCTCGCTAAGTTGCTAATGCCGGCCTCGAACCTGTAATCCTCCTGTCTCAGCCTTCCAAGTGCTAAGATTACTGCCTGTCTTTTATTATTTCTAAGGGATGATTGTTTTCTCTTTGATTGTGTTATCACTCTAATGTTTTTTCTCTTTGGCTAAATTGCCTAGAGTTAATTTCTGCTGTTTGCAACTCAAGCATCCTAACTGGATTTTATACTGAGTCTTGCTGAAATATGTGGGTTTGAAATGTGGGCTGGGGAATGGAAACTTGCTTATCTTTGACCCTTGGAGAACAATTTGACTCTAGGAAATACACAGAGGTAGACAATAACATAAAGCTCTTTTTTAGGAGAAGAAAGGCTCATTCACCAAGACTCTTAGCATTACTAAAGTCATCTGTTAGGTTTCTCTTGAATACCAGACACTGGGATGAGTCTTAGAGATAAAAAAAAATCAACCTTTATTTTAGACACTTAAAACTGTCAAATTGATTCAAGAAGTGCCAGAAACCCAAAGTTAAATTGTTTTTTTCACGAATTCTTAAAAAAGGATTGATAGGGAAAACAACCGTAGAAGCTTGAGATGTAGGATTTCCTTCTCTTCAACTTCAACAAAAGAAGCTCTGCATTTCTCCATGGGCCTGAGGCCTTCATGACAGCTTTCAGTCCTGGCAAGAACCAAATAGCATGACCCGATGCACACAGGGAAGTCAGGGGACGTGATATGAGACGCCACTTTTCCATGAGGCTCAGACGAAAGAAAAGGACTGGCCACAGGGCATCAGAACAAGGCAGATACTGGTAGTCACCTGGGTCTATGTTGGCCCAGTGAGGGTCAGGAGTTGATGTATTTGGTATGGCTCTCATGTGGAAAGCAGATGGTGACTTCTGCCTCCCACCCAGCTGTCAGTAAGAGTAATTTAGTCCTGCATTTACCCAGTAAGGTGGAATAGCCACTATCAGTGACCTTGAGGAAATTCCAAACCCATCTATTAATAGTACAAAAAAGACTATCATCCTGTCACTCTATCTTGAGGACTTATGGAATTGAAGCACCTTTTGTACGATTTAGAACTTGGCAGGCAGTCAAGGACGCATGCAGGCTCCTCATCCCTGGAAATCACTTTGCTGGATCTTCTCTGATACAGACGAGGGGACCTGTGTGTGTCTCCATATATGAAAAATATCAAGACATAATCAGCCAATTTTGCGACATTTTTCACTTTGCCTCATTCATTCGGGTTTAAGACATTGAAGGAGAGAGCAAAATTCGGTTGAAATTATTTAAACAAACAAACAAATATATTAGCTGTCCAGATATGAGAGCACATAGTATTAAGAATCACAGGGACCTTATTAGTGTATCCTTATAATCATAATCTTTATAATCACACTTTTAAATTGTATAATGGCTTAGCATTTACCAAGGGTTCTTGTAGTCTTGAATGCTATGTTCTGTTTATAAGAGGGGTAGAAACACTCCTGTTTTATTTTGTTCCCATAGTATGAAATGGTTAAAAATAGCAACACAGAGTAAAAATATATCAACATATGGAAAATGGGTAGGTTTGTTTGTTTTGTTTCCTTAAATTACAGTTTACAAGTGTTTCAGATTCACCACACATACACTCACATTTGTTAGCTGTTATTACAGTAGCTATTATGTTAATGGATAAACAGATGGGAATATAACACAGGGCTTTCTAAAACCTGTTTTCTTTGTTTGCTCCTTCTGTAGTTCTAGCTGTGTTAAGTTCAAACTATAAAATTGCTAGACAACTATGTATTTCACTGATATTGGGAAGAGGTGACTAATATTTATTGAGTATCTACTTTATAGCAAACACTGCCTTGAAAAAAAAACCTCTATTTTCTACCTGATTAAAACTTCCCAGTGATGCTGAGATGCAGTCTTCACCTTTGTGTTATCCCGGGGAAACTGAGTCACAGAGGTTACCTATCTTGGAAAAGGATACCTAGCCTTACTGGTACCAGGTCCCAAATCCAAACCTGCTCTTTCGACTGCTTGCTAAATATTAATTTTTTTTATAATGTACCCCTAAAGGCAGAGAAGAGTGAATATACACCCCTAGGGAGTCTGGGGGTGTAGTTCAAAGGGAATCATAGCCAGTGTGAAATTTCTTTGAAGTTTCATCTTTTATCTTTAACATGCATACAGTATACTCTATAATATAGCTATATTTGTTTTAATATAAAGTATGTTTGTTTTCCTAAATCTTCAAGTGAAACCGAAGCCTCAGAAATATGCATCGTATTTATCCTATGTCTTCTAGACCCTCCCCTGGGTCTCCTGGTATAAGAAACAGCCATTCACAGCACAATTTCTAAAAAAATGAGGCACACAATTCTAGCCCTATTGATTTTAATGTGAAATCTCAATTTCCCGCAGTGGTTCTTTAGAAGTCACTTAAAAAATTCTTCTGTGCATCCCCAGCACACTGTACTTTCATTTTATGGCATTTATCATTTTTACAACTACTTGTACATTATCTTTGCTTCCTTTGTTGTTGTTGTTGTTTTGGTACTGAGGATTGAACCCAGAGGCATTCTACCTCTGAGCTATACCCCCAGCACGTTTTATTTTTATTTTGAAATAGGGTCTTGCTAAATTGCTGAGGGCCTCACTAAGCCTCCCAAGTACTGGGATTAGCAGCATGCCCCACCATAGCCAGCTATATTTGCCTCTCAAAACTATAAATTCCACAAAGTTGGGTTTCTATGTGTTGGTTACTTTCATATTCCTTGCACCTACCACAGTATCCAGAAGACAGTAAAACCAAATATGTAGCTGTTAAATAATTGATGCTTTTTATTTGTAAAATCTTTTATACAGATTCAGAGTAAGAAATGACATAGGTGAGCTATACCTTGCTTCATGACAAGGTTCATATAGATTGGATATTAAGGCATACATTGGAGGTTTAAGAGCTATCATTTCTAATTCTGCTTACAGCACTGATTTATTTAGTTGTCCTACTCAGAGGAAATAATAATAGGACAGGTAATAAACTTCTGGTTTCACATCCTCATCTGGAATACGTAGAGGATCAGATGTCAGGGTTTCAAAAATCACAAGGTGCTCGCCCCTTGGTAGGCATGCAAGCCCACACACATTTGGATAAGTAGTTATTGGCTATATATTAACTACGCTTCCTAAAATTGACCTATACCAAGCTGGCTTAACAAACAACTTGTAGGCTCAGAAAACTATAATCAGAACAGTTTAATTTTATTTAGCTTTTTGCAAAGGCAGACATAGTCCTTGGTAAGGATTTAGGGGTAGTTGAGGGTGGATCTTCTTTTTTTTTTGGTGGTGGTACTGGGGATGGAACCCAGGGGCATTCTGCCGCCAAGCTATACCCCAGCCCTATTTTATTCTTTATTTTGAAACATGGTCTCACTAAGTTGCGGAGGGCCTCACAAGTTGCTAAGGCTGGCCGCGAACCTGTGATCCTCCTGTCTCAGCCTCCCAAGTACTGGGATTACAAGCATGCGCCACCACGCCCGGCTAGGGTGAATCTTCTTAAAAAGAAGTTTTCTGAGAGTCCTAGACACCATAACCTTGGTAATGGGTGACATCCTTAGGTACATTGTCTGTGGAAATCTGTGTACTCCTTCCTCATAGTAGAGGAGCTTCTTTCTTTATGCTCCATTAGGACTTTGTATGAACTCTATGGATGCACTTAATTGTTATTATTTAAGACTGTGCATCTTTTAAGACACTCTTTATCTCACAAATCTTACTGAAGATCCCCTTGGAGACAAGCACTTCATCTTATTCACTTGCATTTCCACAGCCTAGAGACTGGTGCATAAAAAAAAAAAAGCCCCATGAATGTTTTTTGAAGTTGAGTGGGAGGGAGGGGAAGTGATGAGAGTGGAGAAGAATATGCTGCTTCAGGCTGCAGGCTGCAAGCTTTGACTTTGCTGCTCGGCGCCTCCTGGCCCTGTCATCTGCCAGTCATTGAATACCCAGATGCTGAGACCCGAGTCTTAGATCAGGCTGCTGCTGCTGCTGGTGCCTACAGGGTAGTGTCAGAGCGATGGATGCCATGACTTTCTGGGGCAAAGAGTTGATAAACACAGATGCAAAACAAGCAAACTCCCTAAGTATTTCTTCCTGCACTCTCTCCCAACCTCCCAGGCAGGTGGATTGCAGCCTGGGGAGATTTTACACCCCCATTATGATTTTTCTGAAGTGCTCACAGCAAAGTCAGGTCAGAGGGATTCCCCGAGGGAACGGGTCTGTGGTACTAGTTGGTCCCTGCACTGGGCTTCATCTTTCCTAGGCTCTCAATGTGGTGCTGCTGTCCTAGACTAGGGCCTGGTCTTAGAAACCTTTCTGACACATAGAGTCCAAAGAGAGAGGCTAAGTGTGAGGTCACAACACAAAATGAATTGACACTTGCGGAATGACATAGAACTTCATACAAGACAAAAAAAATTGAAAGTCATATACTATCTAAGTAGAATTAGCATATCATCTGAAGTAGCACTATTGAAACATTCGGACCAAGAACTAAAAATTATCCTGGCAAGTGTATTAAAGAACAAAGGGGATGTTATTTGCATCCTTAAGCAATTATGAACAATTATTAAAAAAGCAAGTGCAAAAATTAGGAATAAACACTGTAACAGTGGGAATAGAGAAGACAGTAGGAAAAATTCTAAAACCATGGTTTATTTATTTATTTATTTATTTATTTAGGTACTGGGGTTTGAACCCAGGGATATTCTACCTCTAAACTAGACCCCCAGCCCTATTTTACTCTTTATTTTTGATACAGGGTCTTGCTAAGTGCTGAGACCGGCCTTGAACCTGTAATCTTCCTGTCTCGGCCTCACCATTACTAGGATTACAGGTGTGCACCACCAGGCTTGGCTAAGATGGTATATTTAACTAGAGAGGGAAATGGTGAGTTGGAAGACCAGAGAGCAGCAGGAACGCATAAAAGAAAGTTAGGAGATGGGTAGGAATAGAAACTGGTGCTTATCAGAGGTCATGTGAATGGAAAACAAGCCTTAGGAATCACCCTCAATGAAGACAGGTACTTGATTAAACCTTTGCAACATAGTGCTAAGAATTTTCCAGTTAATTTTTCAGTATATATACTGAAATATATATATCTATTTATAATTCATATATATATTTACAATATATCTATCTATCTATCTATATATACATATATATATATATAGAGAGAGAGAGAGACAGATATATAGAGAAACTGGTATCATAGCTATATAGTGATACACACACACTACATACAAAGCACGTGTGTGTGTGTATAATGTCAGACCTCAGTATGCTTCTTCTTAGGCTCATCAGTGGCATTACACCCCTGATCCTTGACCCTCCTCGTTGAAACTTAGTCTTCTCTTGTATCAAGAACACATGCTCTGCTCGGCCTCCTCCCACCCATCTCACTGGTAAGTCCTTCTCAGTCACTTCTGCTGGATTCGTTTCTTCCTCTTAGTAAACGCTGTTTGTTGATGTGCTTCCCAGGGCTTAGTCAGTGGGCCTTTTCTTTATTTCACTTACTATCTTGTTGGTCTCGTTCAGTCTAACATGCTGATAACTCCTTAATGTGTATCTTCAGGCCCCACCCATGGCCCCACTCTCTGGTTCATACCTTCTATGCCAGCCAAGGTCATCATTCACGTTCTTTCCTTCAGAGGTGCTCACTCTGACCCCTCCATGTAGAAAGTCATGACTATTTTCCTAATACAAGGCTGCTCACAGCTTGTTTCTCTGTGATGTTTACTAGCTACCCTCTGCCTTCCATGCCTTGGCACGGACCAAATTGCATCTCTCAAAATTATTACCTTGAAGGCCGGGTGTGGTGGTGCATGTCTGTAATCCCAGTACTTGGTAGGCTGAGACAGGAGGATCACAGGTTTGAGGCCAGCCTTAGCAACTTAGTGAGGCCCTCAGCAATTTAGCAAGATCTTATTTCAAATAAGATATAAATAAATAAATAATATAAAATAGTGCTGTACCATGGGGGGAATATTACATTGAAGCCCTATTCCTGTATATGACTTTATATGACCTTTAAGAAAATAATAATGGTTAGATGAGGTCCTAGGGGTGGAGCCCTAATCTGGCAAGATTGGTTTCCTTATAGAAAGAAGGGAGATCAGGGCTTTCTCTCTGTCTCTGCCACCTGAGAACATGTTGAGAAGGCGGCTGTGTGCCAGCCAGGAAGAGAGCGCTCACCAGAAACCAAAACCAGAAAGCACCTTGATTTTGGACTTTCCAGCCTCCAAAACAAATGTTTGTTTGTTATGGCAGTCTGATCTGACCAAGACATGCTTGCCCAGGGCTCCAGTGGCATTCTTCCCTCACACATAGCATATTGCTTGATAATTGTTTAGTTCTCTCTCTCTATCCAACTAAAGTGAGACATATTTGACTGTAAGTATTATATTAATTTTTGTTTTACAACAACCTGCAAAGACACAATGCATAGTAGATATAAAAACTAATTTTGCAACTGAATTAATTACCAGACTTGGGACAGGGGAAGTTTTGTGAAAACTCAGGGTCTGACTTCTTTCCCAGATGGAAGAGGAGTTAATTGCTACTTAGAATGGGAGACTAGCAAAACTGTTACTGGATGGTGATTCCTTGGTTCTTAACTTCTGCAAAGAAATATTTCAGTTGAGAGACACAGGAACGATAAGAATAAAGATTTTATTTAGCAAAGTGAAAGTAGAGTCCAGAGAATGTGGAGCAAGGCTATCTTAAGAGAGGAGGCAACCTAGGGTCTTCCATGGGGTGGGTTTTCATATTTGGTCTGGAAACCTCCCTCCTCATGAATTGTGTATTTGGAGCAGTTTCTCTTATTTCCCACCATGGGTTAGTATGTCTGTGCTGATTCTGCCATGTTGGAAAATTTCCCATCAGTGCCTAAGCAAAACCCACTGGGTCGAGAGCTCAAAATCACAATGTAAATGATATTACTGTGAACCTGGGGTCAACCAAGGACAGTACCTGCTCTGTCATGAGCTCTGCTCATGCTCCAAAGTTGCAAAGCCCCTAGGCTGCTCTTTTAGTGTTAAGAAAGTAGTATCTGGCTATGAAGGGGGTGTTTTGTGTGGAGGGTTCTGTTACTTGAGGTGAGGTGACCTTTTGCCGCTTGAAGTAGAGTAACTCTTATTTCCCCCTTCATTCCCTTGCTCATGTCTGCCTATCTACCTAATCTAACAAAATCAGGGGATCAAGACATTTTACTTGCGAGTCATGGTGGCACACACCTATAATCCCAGTCCTTGGGAAGCTGAGACAGAAGGATCACAGATTCGAAGCCAACCTCAGCAACTTAGTGAGTCTGCCAGGAACTTAGCAAGACCCTGTTTCTATGAAAGATCTGGATTTTGAGTATACAAGGTATCCTGATGGGGCCCTTTCAGGTGTAGGGGTTTTAAATTCTACCCCACACAAGAGAATTCAAGTTGTTCTTTTATTCTGTCATTAATAGATATCTGCTATGTGCTAGCTAATGAGCTCGGTTGTTAAAATATAACATAGAACAAAATGAACAGAGCACGTACACTTTGAGAAATCATGATATTTGATCTAAGAAGCTACTTGGCTTTTTATTTTGTGGGTATAAATGTTGGAGAATGTTCAACAAATACAATTTATTTTAGCATAATTGCTATAAAAATGCCATTCTGACAATAGTTAGCCAGCAGGTTTAGCTTTCCCTAGAACCAGTTTTAGATAATAAACCATTCTGAGTGCCAAGATGAAGGTGCACCTGCTGCATTCCTCCGCTGAGACGTGTCTTTTGATCTTTGTAGTGCCACTGCATATCTCAGCGGCTGGCATCCAGGCAGTGTTGAATAAATGTTTGCTGAAATTAACTGTCATCCTATTTCTTATAACTGGAAAATACATGTTCCATCTGTGTAACAGTGGTGACAATTTATTAATAAATAAATTGGAAAGAAACAGGTTTTATTCACAGCCGTAAGTTATATCTTGGACAAAATACCAATCAAAACATATATTTTATATTTAAAACTTTTTCAAAGAGGTCAGCTACTTACCGTGACTATTTTCTGTCTCTGTCTTCCTGAAGCCAATAAAGTAGTGAGACTGTCATCCACCTAGTGAGACCCTGTTTCAAAATAAGAATAAAATAGGGCTTGGGGTGTAGCTCAGAGGAAGAACACCCAATCCCAAGCACCAAAAAAGGTTCAGTCCCAAGCACCAAAAAAGAAAGGAAGGAAGGAAGGATGAAGGGAAGGAAGGAAGGACCACTACATTGTTCATACTTAACTGTCAATAACTGTAACAACTTCTTGTAGAGTGACTGGTTAGTGAATGTGTGGTTTTCCAGTTATGTATTTATTTGATTGAAGGCCTTGACACTCACCATACTTCATGCTAACTTCTCATGCTTTAAGACTGAAAGTGGGATATTTCTCAAATGCCTTCATTTTTTCTCTCTCCCTGTTCAAGCCACCACCTCTCTACTCTAGCCCAGGAAGTTATAGATAACTTCCTGTCTTCCTCTCTATCCATCTTCAACAATTCAGCCAAAGTGAGCTTCTAAACATGCAACTATGATCTGGATACTCTTCTCCATAAGAGCTTCATGAATTTTGTTTGCATAGAAGATAAAACCTCAAATTCCTAATATTGTCTATACGAGACTCAGAATCTGGCCACAGTCTCCTCTGTAACTTCATTTCTGTCCCCCTGCTCCCCACTCATTACTCTGCATGAAGTTTTCCCCTTCTCCCTTAAATTTTAAATCTCTTCATTACTTGTCAACTTTGCACATTTGGTTTGCTCTCCCTAGAACACAGTACCTTCCAGATACTGCCTGACTTGCTTGGGCTCAGACTTTAACTTCAGTTCAAATGCCCTTTTTGTTTGTTTGTTTGTTTGTTTGTTTGTTTTTCAGAATGCCTTCCTCACCTTTCCTTACTTCCAAATCTAAATTGGGTCCTGTCATGATAAACTTTCACAGCACCCTCTATATTTCCTTAGGTTATAGTTATATACTTTTTAAGTGTGTTCAATATTTACCTATATTTTGAGATGAATTGGTGTCCTATCACTTGTTTTGAGGTCAAAGTTATTCCTCAGAGACATTCACAAATTTGATGTATGAAGTAGAAAAAAATTGTTGGCATAGAAAATAAAGGTTGCCTGCATGGAGTGATGAGCATCTGTGGAACATAGCAATTACAAAGGGAAAAGAGGATGCTGATTTTCATTTGCAAACCCTCGAATAAAGCAAATGTGAATTGACTGCAGGGAGAAATGCACACACTAGCCAGGAGAACTTGACAGTTCTACTTTAAATTTGTATGTAATAAAGCCTTTAAGACAGTAAGGTTTTCTGAATATAAAAGAAATGCATAATTATGGCTAATTGAATAAGAGCTTACTGAACCGAATACTTTATATTCATTATTTCAGGCAATTCTTCCATTGACCCTGTTAGATAGGTGCTCCCTTCAGGACAATAAAGAGCTGCAAGTATTGAAAGTTTAAGCAGCCTAATTCCAGAGTGGGCAGAACCACCATGCTGTAGTGCTAATTTCAATGTAGTTTTTTCAAAAAAACACACACAATACTCCACTATCTTTCTTTTCCAATAAAATAGTGGAAGGAGATTAAGGGAGGCAGGTGGGGAGGAGGGAGATTTGATGAGGGAAACAGTTCAAATAATTCCACGTACATATATAAAATTGTCAACTAATCTCAATAACTTCTATGGGGCAGGGGGAGAGTATAGGGTGGGATCAAAAGGAAACACAAAACTGCTGTGTGCGTGTATGTTTCACTGTGAACCTCAGTATGATGCATAATTACAATGCATCAATAAAAGCATATTAAAAACACACACTATAGAAAAATTCTAAATTCCCCATAATTAACAGTACAAATTGACGTGAGGATCTGCTATGTCCCAGGCACTCCTCTAGGCCCCGAGGAGTCAGCAGTGATCAGACACAATCATCCCTTAATATCATTGGGGCATTTGTTCCATGGCCCGGTACAGGTACCAAGATCTATAGATTCTCAAGTCCCTTGTAGAAAATGATACAAAATGGGGGAGGACACATACGAGACTCAGAGACAGGCAAGGACAAATCTACAGAGGGACCTAAAGATTTGGGTAATGAGTATAAACAATATTCTAAATTTCACAGGAAGACAATTCAATGTAAGACAGAAAAGTCACAGGTTATGATTTCAATTCAATGTCCTATCTGGTGATATAAGCTCCATTTGTGAAATTGTGCTGTGGTATAACTTTAAATGTATTGATATAACATTATCAATCTATTTGAAGAGAAGTGGAACTGGCTATGGATTGATCATTTCTAGAGTCATCAGTCATTCATACCTAGAGAGAATTTTCCTGAGAGACACAAGGCGTTGGAGACATGAGAAGATCCTGAGTATTGTACCTACTGATGTTAGGTAAAAATGGAATGCAGAATAAGTTAGTGCCAGTATCTAAGTAAATCATAAAGTAACTCCATTTCCAATACTATTGTCATTTCTTTGTGATAGATGATGATTCTGCACTAGTAAATGTCCTGTGACTGTCCCATACTCTCAGCTATACACTCTGTTGAATGTGTATCTTAGAGCATATTTGCTCTCCAGCCACAGAAACTACCACAGTAAGAGGAAATTTACATTTTTATACTTTTATTAGCGCATTATAGTCTCATATCATAATGTAGTTCATAGTGATAGTGACATATATCCACAGAGCAGTTGGTGAGTTTTCCCCGGGCTCCCTCCCCTATCCCCCTTCCCCATACAAGATATTGAGATTGGCATTGGTATTCTCATATATGTACATAATGTCAATGAAATTCTTTTATTAATTCTTCCCCTCTCCCCCACCCACCCCCAAACACCTCCCTCACTCCACTGGAGTTTCTCCTCCATTATCTTTTTTTGTAGTTACACATTTTAATAAATGTCAGGGTATCAGAAGCATGCATGCACACATTGCAGTCAATGAAAAAAAGATAATTCCCCATGAAGTTGTAAGACAACTAAAAGTGGAAAGCAACATTAGCTAATATAATTAAAGATAATCAGTGATTAATTATTGAGCACACATTCTAGAATTAGGCACTACTGGAGGTTAGGGACATAAACAACTTCACTGAGGGAGAAAATTGAATTTAATAGGCATAAGCTCTCTCTAGTGTCATGACTCAAACTTGACTATAATAATAATATAATAGCCATCATTTATTAAGTGCATACTATGTGTCCAGCACCATGCAGTGACTTACATATATTATCACATTTGTTCTTTGTAGAGTCCTTCAGAGGAAATATTATTACCTCAATTTGTAGGTGAGGAAACTGGGGCTTGTGTCAGGTCAGGCCACATGTCCATGTTTTCACCCCTGGGAAGTTGCAGAGTTGATTTCAAGCCCAGGCAATGGGACTGGAAAGCGTGTGTATCCAAACACTACACCTGCTGCTTCCTTTCTGTGACCCAGCTTCTCCCTCTGCCCACTGCAGCTTTGCCCTCATTTTTAGCTGTTACCGATTCTGCATATTCCCCAATTTCAATATTTTTACCTTTCTCAAAACAAGCATGGCTTCTTACAATGGATACTTATTAATGACTATATAATTAACACTACACCATTTCTTTCAAAACTGAACTTTTTGGCTCTGAATATAAGATACACAGGTCACATGTTCTATGCCCTTGGGAAAAAATTAACACCTCCGAGTTTCAGTTCCCTCGTCTTTAAAAATGGAGAGAATACAGTACACACCTCAGAGGGTTGTTGTGAAATAAAATATTACATTATAGTGAAAGCTCTTATAATAGTTCCTCATATATAATATGTTTCAATAAATGTTAGCTATTGATAAAATTTAATAATAAAAGTTCTTCAATAGACATTAATGATAAAGAATACCCTAAATTAGACTTGTGTATTTTAAAGATATTTTAGATTTATTTTTCATTATTAACTTCTCTCTACTTTCTTCATGTTTATTCTTCTGAATTTAGCCTTCTCCTTTTACAACAAGCTAACTCTAAAAAGACATTAAATGGAA
>PVJS01001623.1:0-94733 GCA_004027185.1 Glis glis
CCCCCCATCAGTGGAATTAGTGGCATTATGAAAGGGGTACGAGAGAGATAGCTTGTCCCTTTACCATGTGAGGACTAAGCTAAAAGGTGCCATCTATTGCAAGGAGGAGCATCTTTAGCAGTCACTGGATCTGCCGACACCTTCATCTTGGACTTCTCAGATTCCAGGACTGTGTTAGAAATACATTTCTGTTGTTTCCAAATGAATATATATATATATATATATATATATATATGTATGTATATACACACACACACACACACACACACACACACACACACACACATATATATATATATGTATTTACAGTGGACCAAACAGACAAAAACAATGTGTAAATAATGAAAATTTGAGAAAAGGCAAAAACAACTTCCACGCACTTGCACCCAGTCTCACATTATCATTTATCTTAATTCTAGGATAGGAGATCTCCTTAGCTCAACAATCTCCAAATCCTCTCTCCATGGGGATACTGCAAACTTTAGATGGGTGAGTCTATGGTACTGAGGCATGTTTCATACTTGTATTTAGAACTTACAATAAGCTATTGAAATGGGTAAGCTAGTCCAGTCCCATGGAGGACTGCACCCACCTCTGGCATTGATGTCAAAAGGAGTTGTTGCCCAAGAGTAGCCCCTGGCTTGACCCTTTCTCTGGCTCAGTAAATATGATCAGACACTGGAGTCTAATGACAAATGGCCAAGGGATTCGAGTGGAGGGAATTACTGATGGGTTGTGCTGGCCCAGCACATCGTTCATTCAACTCCACACACAGTAATAGCACAAAAATAAGACCTATCATATTTGAATAGATGTCCAATTTCATCTCTTAATATATTCACACAATCAAATTGGGCTATGAGGAATAAAGTTCCCTTTTCACTCTGACCATCTGAGGACAAAATATTTTCTTCTTTTTTTAAATTAAATTTTAAATTGTCACATAATGTACATGTTTACTGTACAGCATGATGTGTGAAGTATTTATATATGGCAGAATGGGTAAATCTAACCAATGAACACACACATAATTTCACATAGTTACCATCTTAGTGGTGGGAGCATAGAACACCCACTGTTCATTCTTAGAATATATCATCAACATGGAGATTCCTCCAAAAATTAAAACTAGAGCTTCGTATCGCCCACCGACCCCCAAGTGTTTGAGAAGTGCAGTGAACCTGGGTCGCCCACGTGTCTGCCTTGCGTATTCACTCCTGTGTTAACTTTCCCCACACATACTTTAGATGATCTCTTGGAGAAATAAATAACCATATAACCTCAGCATTTAACTCATGTGAATGAAATGACATTTCCCAAAGTGAAATGTGACTCAGTGCATGGTATTTAGTCTATAGAGTATTATACAACTCCGCTGGGAAATAACAAACAGTTTCCATCTTGAGAACTGACTTAATGTTCCTTTTTAGCATTGTCTGTCATAAGGGAGAGCTCCTTGCTTAGAAATAAGTTGCTGTTACTAGGAGAGGCCCACTGGTCTGTTCTAATTCTACTATTTTTTTAATTGAAACATTTCTTGTTATAATTGTAGATTCACATGCAGCTGTAGAAATAATAGAGAGTGAGCTTTATTTTTTTTTACACTTTGCACAGTTCTCCCCCATAAAAACATTTTGCAAAATTATAAATTTCACCATCAGGATATTAACATTGATTCAGTCTACAAATTATATTCATATTTCTCCATTTACTTGAATGAATTACTTACATTCATGTGTATGTGTGTGTGTGTGTGTGTGTGTGTGTGTGTATGTGTGTTCATCAGATTCTACAGAATTTCATCAGCTAGGTAGGTTTGCATGCACAATGCAAGGGTAAATATTCTGAACAGCTCCAACACCACATAGATCCCTTATTTTGTCTTTTTATAACTACATCCACTTCCTTCTCCCAACCACTGGTAACCACTAATCTCTTCTCTATTTCTAAAAAACATTTCACTTATGTAAATCTTACCTAATTGGCAAAATACAGAATGTAAATTCTTTTTTCCATGAAACTTAATTCCCTGGAGAATTATCCAAGTTGTTGTGTTTCTCAATCGTTTGGTCCTTGTTTCCTGCATACTGTCCTATAGCATGTTTGCAGAGTGATTTCCTTATCCATTTGCTTGTTGAAGGACACATGGGCTGATTCCATGTGTTCACATTTTTTTTTTTGCAGTACCGGGGATTGAACGCAGGGGCCGTTCTACCTCCGCGCTACACCCCTGGCCCTATTTTTTATACTTTATTTTGAAACCGGGTCTCACGAAGTTGCAGAGGGCCTCACTAAGTAGAGAGAGAGAGAGAGAGAGAGACAGGGAGAGAGAGAGAGCTGAGGCTGGCTGCGAACCGGGATCCTCCGGTCTCCGCCTCCCAAAGTACTGGGATTACAAGCGTGCGCCACCACGCCCAGCCTTGTTCACATTTTTGATGCCTGCAAATAAAGTTATTTTCATCTAAAGGTTTGTTTATTTGCATCAAACTCTTTAGTATAATGTGGTAACTTTCTGTTTCTATAACACAATACTAGAGATAATTAATTTTAAAGAGAAAAAGTTTATTTGGGCTCAAAGTTTTGGAGGTTGTAGCCCAGGATTTTTGGGCCTGCAACGAGGCAGCTCATCATGGCAGGAGTACCAGACAAAGGAAAACTGCTTACATTGTGAGCCAGGGAGCAAAGAGAAAGAGGAAGGGGCCAAGGTCCTAAATCTCCTTTAAGGGCGTGACCCCAAGGACCCAAGAACCTCCAATGAATCTCCATCTCCTAAAGGTTCTACCATCTGCCAATAGCATAACTCTGGGACCAAGTCATGGTGTTTGTGGAACATTCATCACCCAAATGATAATGTAAAGCAATATAATACGAGACCATTGTGGGTCAAATGAAGGGGAATTTTGAAGCAACCATGCAGATAATCCAGCAGCCCTTCTGTCTACAGGTTTTTGTATGGACATAGTTTCTTTGTTTGTTATAAATGCCCAGGAGTGCAATCACTCATTGCATGGTAGATGGCTGAATCATTGGTATTCCCACCAGCAATGTGTGCGCTAGTCCTTGCCAGCATTTGATGTTGTCAGTGTTTTCTTTTAGCCATTCCAATACATATTCAGTGATATCTTTTGCATTTTGTTCATGATTAATGAGTTAAGCATCTTTTCACCTTCTCATTTGCCATTTGTGTATGCTCCTAAGGGAACATCGTTTCATATCTTTTGCTCATTTCCTAATTAGATATTTTGTATTTCTTTTGAATTTCAAAGCTAGCTCTGTGTTCTAGGTGAACATACAGATGTGTGTCAGACATGAGGTTTTCACATATTCTCTTTCCACGTGTAGCTTGTCTTTTCATCCTCATCACAATGGATGTCACAAAGCAAAGGTTTTAACTTAAATGAAGTCCAATGTAGTGATTTCTCCTCTTGTGAACAGTGCTTTTGTATCAAGTGTGAGAATTCCACCTCGTCTTATATGCTAAAGATTTTCTCCTTGTATTTCCCCCCAAAAAACCTTCATAGTTTTATGTTTTAAATGTAAGTCTATGGTTCATTTTGAGTTAATTATTGTACAAGGTGTGAGATGTAGGTCAAGATTAAATTTTCTTTTCCTTATTTTTGGCCTATGAATGTCGTTGATCCAGAGCCATTGGTTGAAAAGGCCATCCTTCCTTCTCTGAATTGCTTTCGTACCTTTATCAAAAATCAATTGAGCATGCCTATTTCTGCATTTTATTTCACGGCTGTATATGTCTGCCTTTCCATAATGTCCACAACATAGATAGTCAACATAAGGTAGAACCATCCATCTCACTTCGTTCTTTATCAGGATTATTTTTAGCTATTGTACAATCTGTTCCTAACATTAGAATAAGCTTGTCTATATCTACAGAGAAACCTTGATAGGATTTTGGTAGGTATTATGTGAAAACCATTGATCAATGTAGTGAAAAGTAACCTCTTTGATGAGTCTTTCAGTCCATAACATGGACTGTTTCTATATTTACATAAATACTTTCATGTATTTCATCAGCATTTTATAATTTTGATCAGATGGATCTTATATATACATATTTTGACAGGTGTATACTCAGGTATATCATTTAATTTATAGTGATCGTGAATGGCATTGTGTTTTACTGAAAATAGTAATACTACAAGTTTTTGCTTTTATCTCGTTTTTTTTTGTTTTGTTGTTTTGCTTTTTCACAGATTCCTTGAGATTTTCTGTGTCGTCTGAACTAGAAGCAGGCTGGGAATATGGCTCAGTGGTAGAACATTAGCCTAGTATTTGCAAGGTCCTGTGTTCAGTCCCCAGCACTGCAAAAACAAAGAAACAACAAATAGAGGCTGTTTTCTTTCTTTCTTTGCAATCTGCTTACCTTCTACTTTTTTTTCTCACCTTATTTAACTAGCTGGAACTTCCAGACTAGTTTGAGTGATGAGAGTAGATATCTTGGCCTTATTCCCAATCTGGGGAGAAAGTCGTCTTTTACTGTTCAGTATAATGCTCACTGTAAGGTTTTTTGTAGATGTGCTTTATCTAGTCAAGGTAATTCCTCTTTATTGGTTTATTCATCTGTGATATAAATGATGCTTCTGGGTTTGAAAAGTATTTTGTCTCTCTTAGGTGATATTACACAAGTATAACATAAAGTGTTAAACTTTGTACTGATTGTACATTTTGTGAATTTTCCTGTAGAGATGCAATTTTTTCTGAATAAATTCACAAACATGAATATTTTGTGAATTTTTCTAAGTTATATGCCCAAACAATTTTGTTAAATAGCTGATAATTTCCTAGAACAAAATGTAAAAAAGGCATAAAATTCTAACAGAGATTAAATAAAATACTTTCAAAGTGGCAAGAATAGGTTCGACATTTTGTGTCTAGAAGGAGCCTAAGGAGATAATGAAGCACTGTTTTATGGTGATGGAGGGAGGGTCAACAGAACTAGATTTCTACGTTCCATTGAACTACAGTCAAATGAAAGAGCAAATTATAAATTTTGCATCATTATGAACTCAGAATTTTCACCCTGACAGACTACATAAACAAACAGAAACAAAACAACAAAACATATTTCAACAAGGTAGGGAGGAAAAAATAGAATACAAAAAATAATGAACAATGACATTAGTGAAAGATATTTTGTCTTTAATGAGTCATTTTTCAGTTTTACAACATAAAGCTAGCAATAAAATGCCAAATTATAGCCTGGAGAGGCAGAGGGGAGTTAGAGTCCTGGTATCATCATGCTAAAACTCTTTTCTTGTTTGGGACATCACAGACACTGAGTCATTGTTTATTTGGTTCAAGCATATGTGTTAATAACCTAAACATAATTTAAAAAAAAAGGCAAGAGAATGTACAGTGTTGAATTTGTAGTCTGAACAAGCACTTATTTAATTCTAAAATGCCCTCCTTGGTGCAGAATTTCTATTTCTTTCAAAGGATTCAATTATATGAAAACAGTGCCTGTGATTGAGACAGTGTCACAAGCACTAATTCTCATTAGTTTTGAATGCAGTAGTAAAATTCTTACCTGGGATCTGATTTGTGTTTAATGAACGATCCCTCAAAAGATTCCAAATGAACTTCTGAGTATAGTTTCTCCCACAAGTAAAAACTCTTAAATTCACAGGAACTCTATTCAAACCACTAAATGTTGAATTTCAGAAAACAAAGAAAAAATCCCCCTTTTTCTCATGTATTGGTGCTGAAGTCGATGGAAAAAGACTGCAGCGTAAGCTGAACAGAAGCTATTCAGATTGTCTACCGGTAGTGATAATTAATGACCTATACTGTTATCTCTCCCAGCTCATATGGAAAGCAAGTCATATTAATAGTCATATTAACAACTTCTAGATGAAAATTTGAATGTATTATCATTTTTATAGAGAAATAAAAGACAAATTATGATGAGAACATAGAAACTCTTCAAGGAGCTATATATTTTTCTTTTATAAATATTGAGAGAGATGGTCCAACTTAAATATCCATCCAAAAATATGTTGAATGCATTTATACAGCATAACACTTAATGGTATGATTTGAATATGTATTTTTGATGGCAAAATGTTTTTCTAAGATAGGAAATGGAAATAATCAGGTTATAAAACAAGATATGTAGAAGGATTTTACTTTTAAAAAGATGCACTTTAATAAAAGGTACATGTAGCCAAGCTTGGTGGCGCATGCCTATCATCCCAGTACTTGGGAAGCTGAAGCAGGAGGATTTCACGTTCAAGGACAGCTTCAGCAAGTGGTGAGATGCTTTTCAACCTAGTAAGACATTGTTTCAAAATAAAAATAAAATAGGGATGGGGTGCTCGGAGATAGAATACCCCTGGGTTCAATCCCCAGTACCACAAAAAAGAAAGAAAGAAGGAAGGAAGGAAGGAAGGAAGGAAGGAAGGAAGGAAGGAAACGTGTATATCCATATCCATATCTATATAGTGAGAGAGGGACAGGGAAAGCACAAAGTATAAACATTACTGCATGTGTATAGTATTGCATTTTTGTTATTGTATCATTTTGTTTAATTTTATTTTTTATTTTCCTAATTTTATAATATATTGTCTGTGTAAGAAAAGCAAAGGAATAAAGCTAACCACTTAAAAACTACTAGAAGAGACCATAGCAGCTATGCCTATCCAAGTTTCTCTGCAGAAACATGAAACAAAACAACAAACAGGCAAACAGATCATTAAGAAAATAGAAAACCCTGCACGCACACAAAATCATCCCCCTCTTTAGCATAACTAGATAGATAGATACTGAGTGCTCAAGGGGCCCATCCCCCCTTTCAGTATCTTTATCTACTTCCCACCTCTACAAGCAATGTATTTTTCACAGAGTTACTTCAAACTTTACAGATTTCTAAGTTCTTCCATGAAATCAGTTCTCTGACATACCAAGACTTCACTCTGGGATGTGATTTTAATTCAGTCTTTCTTAGTCTCTTTTCATTTTTTTTTACAGAAAGTTTATTCCAACCCCCTTTGCTTGGCCCAAATGCATACAAGTGGACGTTTGAGCTACAGGTCTGCCAAATTTCATTTTTATTTTTGGCTTACAACTAAGTTTTTAGTCTTCTTCCTCCCCACACATGTGAGATCGGTAGTGATACCTTCATATGCAGACATAGCATTAGTTGAACTGTTTCCTTCATCAGGCCTCCTCTTTCCTCTTCCCATCTCCCTCACTCAATCCCCTTCCACTATTCTGGTTTATCTTTTTATTTATCTGAAGTTTTTTCTGTTTTCTATCTTCTCTCTACATTCCACATATGAAAGAAAACATTCAACCCTTGACTTTCTGTGAGTGGTTGATCTCACTTAGCATAATATTCTCTAGTTTCATCCATTTTCCTGCAAATGACATAATTTAAATCTTCTTTATGGCTGAGTAAAATTCCATTGTGTGTACATACCACAATTTTCAATCTATTCATCTGTTGATGGACACCTTTCATAATTTGGCTATTGTGAATTGTGCTGCTATAAACATGGGTATACATCTATCCCTATAGTATTCTGACTTTAATTCTTGTGGAAAGACACTGAGTACTGAGGAGTGCTATAGCTGGGCCATATTGTGGTTCCATTCCTAGTCTTTTGAGGAATCTCCATCTTGATCTCCAAGTAGCTTATACTAACAAATATGGCCTAGGTGAATGCCTGTTTTTTGCTGTGGGAGACGGAATTCTGAGGTAGGTAATTCTGTGTGTCTACATGACCAACCCTCATTAAAACCCTGGACTCACAGTTCAAATGAGCTTCCCTGGTTGGTAGCACTCTGTGCCCATTCTCACACATCACTGCTGAGATAGAAAGAACACTTAGAAGCCTGCACTTGGTTTCTCTTGGACTTTGTCCCATTTGTCTTTTCTCTTTGTTAACTTTAAACTATCATTTTGCTGTGTTAAACTGTAAGCAGGAGTCTAACAGCTTTTCTGAGTTCCATGCGTCTTTGTGGCTTGAATCCTTGAGTAAATCTTATTAATGGACGGTTGTTTGCTTGGTGGTAGGATGTAGGGGAAAGAGTACTCTCCATTTTCTGATTAAGTAGCAGTCGTTTAGTGGACTTGCAACTTAGGGAGGTGGTCTTCAAAAGAGTCTTAGCACTATCCCTCCCTGAGACGTCAAGCCTGCCCCCACTCCTGCCCTGGCCCTTCCTGGTTCTAGCATTCCTAGTCTATTTCTTGTATGTCACCTCCTCTATTGGTTGTGTCTTTGCCCCACTTGAGTGAGACAAGAAGATTGGAAAGCCTGAAGTGTGACAGAAGCCCCTTCTCCAAACCGTGATAAGGTTTCAGAATTACCTTTTGTCTCAGTCAACATTCTCACTGCTATAATCCAGAACAACTGACCACACAACCTAGAGAAATATTTATTTGTTAACAATTTTGAGAGATCTCAGGTTCAGTCCATGTGTGGTCAAGGTTTGTGGATTTCAGGGTATGGCGGCAGGCAGCAGAGAGAGGGAGAGAGCAAGGGCTCTGCTCTCACATTATGGAGGCCGGAAGCAAGAGAGCAAGCAAGTAAGAGGATTTAAAGACAAAAGCACAGTCCCTAAGGCCACACCTCCAGGGACCCACCTTCTCCAGCTACACTCACCTGCCTAGATCACGACCCAGTAAATCCATTACAGTGGATTTAACCATTGGTGAGATTACAACTCTCATGACTTAATTACATCAACTATGAACATTAATGCATGAGCTCTTCAGGGGGACATTCTACATCTAACCATAACACCTTTGATGGAAGGGTTTGGGAAGGTTTCAAGATGGCTACTCTTCTTCTCCCACTCGGGAGCTCTCTTGGGTCCCCCTGTGGGAACCTCATGGAGTTCCTAGTGGAATCATCTGCAAAAGTGTAGGAGTTTCCCTGACTGCAGTCCCAGGAGCTACTCAGCCATCACAATGGCTATGCAAATGTTCCTACTGACTTACTGCAACAGAGCCTTCTGCTCTAGGTAAGGAAGTGCTGAGACTCTACTGCTCTGGATGTGCCAGATTTTCCTGATGTGGTGGTGATAATTTGCCCTGTGACCTCAGTTTTTTGAGTGCATTCAATAAGCCAAATCTTCCCCCATGATTTCATCCTCAATCTGTTGCAAAAAAATCTTCAAAAATTTTTGAGCCCTGTCCTCCTTCCTGAATCTAACATAGTGTTTCAGTTTTGTCTCAGCACCTTAAAAGTCCCTTAAGTTCATCATATCCTAAACTGAACCATAATGTTATCCTCCCCAGCCCCCAAACATTTTCTGCTGTATTTCTTCTTTTAGTCAGCACCAACATCTTCCTCCTCTCAGCTTTCAAATCCATTCATTTTGATCATACATATTTAGACCATCACCATGTTCCATCAACATCACATACTTCTCCAGTTTTACCCTACGCCGAAGCAATAATCTTCTAAAATTGCTTTTCTCAAGTTTCCATCACTTCTGCGTAGGTTTCTCAATGATCTCACAATTGCACAAATTAGATTGTGTTCTCCCTAAAGCATGTTTCTGGCTTCTAACTTACATCTTCAGGAAATCGGCCCTGGCATGAGGCTGTGAGGACAATGTGCCTGGAGCTTAGTCTGCCACTTGCCTCCTCAGGCACTTGACCTCTTGCCTTGGATGCTTACTGCCTGGCTCAGGCTGCACTGACAGATGAAGGGTCAGATTTAGTAGCTTGTCTTAACTCTGGGACCACAGTCATGCCACTGGACTGCTCTGTGCCATATAGTGAACTTAGAACAATGATGGTGTTAGATATAGAATGGCCTCTTGAAGAGCTCACACATTGGCATTTGGAATTGATGTAATTGAGTCGTGAGAGTTGTAATCCCATCAGTGGATAAATCCATTGTAATGGACTTATCTGGATGGTGGCCTAGGCCAGCAAGGTGTGGCTGGAGAAGGAGGGTCCCTTGGGTGTAGCCTTAGGTATTATATATGGTTCTTCCTCCCCTGATTGCTGTTTTTCTTCAGGTCTCCATGATGTTAGGAGCACAACCCATGTGCTCTCCTTCTTTCTCCTCCGACTGCCATGCCCTGAGATCCTCAGTCCCCATTCTCATGTGGACTGAAACTAAAACCATAAGAAAATAAATCTTCTTGGCTGGGTATGGTGGCACATGCCTGTAATCCCAGTACTTGGGAGGCTGATACAGGAGGATTGTAGGTTTGTGGCCAGCCTCAGCTACTTAGTGAGGCCTTCTGCAACTTAGTGACACCGTGTTTCAAAATAAAGAATAAAAAATAGCATTCTTGATTAATACACAGTAACTTAAAAAGTAAATTTTTAAAATTTAATTTTTGGTCACCAAAATTTAATTTTATTGTCACTCATTTTGTATCATCTATGGTATAGCCAAGTATCTTTCTTCCTGTAGGACTAACAAGAAAATATGGCTTCTCAATTCTTGATGGACACACTTTCTATGAGGAGTACATGTCTGGCCCATAGACCTTTTCATGGATATTCATTCTTGACATTTTTCACTGCAGTGGGGGTTGCTCCAGCCACCCACAGGCCTCTGTTCACAATGCAGTCCACAGTCAGAAATGAAAACCAAGAAGGGTAGTTCTATTGCTCTTTTCTTTTTTCACTTTTTTTGGTGCATTATAGTCTCACATAATAATGTAGTTCATAGTGATAGTGATATACATGCTCCCTCCCCACTCCCTCCTCTTCACAAAATATTGAGGTTGATATTGGTATTCTCACATATGTACATAATATCAATGGAAGTGTTTCCTTCATTTATTCTCCCTCCCTTCCCCACCCTCCCCTAGACCACCTCCCTGGTTTCACCGGGATTTCTCCTCCATTATCTAAAGTCCCTCTCATATCCCGATTACTCCCTAGCTTCTGCATATGAGAGAAAACATGACCCTTCACTCTCTGTGACGGGCTAATCTCACTTACCATAATGTTCTCCAGGTCCATCCATTTTCCTGCAAATGACATAATTTGTTCTTCTTTATTGCTGAGTAGAATTCCCATAATGTTGTAATTCATTCATCTGTTGATGGACACCTGGATTGCTTCCATAATTTGGCTATTATGGATTATGCTGCTATCAACATGGATATGTGAAACAAAATAAATCCTGGTTTAAAGTCTACCAAGGATATTTCTGGTGGGTGTCACCTACAGCCATAGTACTTAATTCAAGCCCAAATAATTCTTTCAAAAAGGCTGATTTTTTTTTTTCCTGAGGTTGACTCTTCCCTGTCTTAGAACATTGGCTTGGCAGTTTCTGGATAACCTGGGCTTGGGGTGAATATTCTGGAGCAGACAGTAGGATGTGCTGGTAGGACTGCACTCTGCTTTTCTCTCTATTCAATGCATGCTGCCAACTATCTTCCTATTTTAGGTGAGTCAGAATCCATCAGTCTGCTTAGTGTATCTTATGACAGGGTAGCAATTCAAAGTGCACAAGCCCAGTAATGTGTGTGGAAGCCCCTGTTACAAAAGCTGTAAATCTCATTATTTGACAGTCTGCTGGAAAGACCAGGTTTTGGTTGAGAGACTCAGCTAGTTCCTGCATTTACTGATATTGCAGAGGTTACAATTAGAGGCACATGTTTGGATTCTAGAATCGGGAAACATATTTTCCATCGGTACATGCACACATATAGACAAAAGATGCAAGAGTAATTGCTGTAAGTTCCCAGAAAGACACTTTCTAAATTATTAACTTCTTATTTTATGAAAATCATATTAAGGAATTCAGAGGGAATAACTGAAAAATCCTGATATAAGCAGAGTGTAGGTCTAAATCAAGCTTGATTTACAGTTGATAATAGAAACCAATAAATGTACAGGAAGAGCGGTGCTGAAGAAGCAGTTCAGTCTTTTTTTTCTGCTCAAGGTAGCTCATCTGACAGTGCTATTTTCAGAACGGCAGTCTGCTTACAGCAGAGGAACTCAGATGAACCCAGACCCGAAACCTCCCTTGGCGTGGTGTGCAGGATGCTAGCCCTTGCCTCCACTTCTCCACCTCCCAGTCATCCACAACCTTATCTTCTCCACGGAAGACAATTACTTGTCAGAGAATGCCAAGTTCCTGGTCCCTACATTTTCCAATGGAAGAGATTAAGATGGTGTTCTTCTTATGAGAAATTGGCAAGGGCCTTTGGGTGTTAAAACTTAATTTAATCTCTGAATTCATTTTGTTGAGTAGAAGCTAAGTGTAGAGTCATCCCCGAGAGCTTGGAGAAAATATACATGGCTTCCTGTCTCTACCTCAGACATTCCAATACTGTTAGATCCCAGGAGTCAGCATTTAAAAAGAAAGCTCCCCAGGAGACTGTATTGTGGTGTCAGATGGTGAGCTTTGCAGCTGTGAAAAGTTAGGTCCAACCACTTTTTATTGAACTTCCCCTAATTCCTAGACTATCGCCTTTTATAGCTCTTGAATCTGAGCATTTCTTAAGGATTTTAAAGTAATTAAGAATGCATCCCTTAAATGGGCTATTATACAAAATCGTATTCAGTAAAATGTGCTAAATCTAAATAGCCTTAAGAAGTTATCTTTGAAATAACATCCTATAAGAACTGAGATGTACTGCCATTGTTTGTTACCAATGCTAAAAATAAGAGAGTAAATCATCTGTTTTATTAGTGGCAGGTGACTTTCTTTTAATTGTCTTGCATTACATCAGGGGTGGCGCTTTTACTGCATATCGGAGAACAGAGTAAACATGCAGTATTATGGGATTCAGAGAAAAGTAGACCTTCTACGCTACTAAGAAATATCTCAAATGGAGAGATCCATTTCAGATAATGTGATAAGTTAAATGTCTCCTTGACAATTGCATTTTAAACTAAATTTCATACCTAGAAGTGGTTTGTTTAACTGACCTACTTTCTGCTAATGTCCTCCGATCTCTCTGCATGAGTGTGGCCACTGGGGAGGTACCAGAGCACAACTGGACACCAAGTGACCATATTTTTGGGGTTTAGGCTCTGTTAAAAACTCAAGGGAAGGGGAAGGGCAAGAAAGAAGTGAATAATGGAATTACTGTCATAAACAATGTGTACATATGAGAATATACCAACATCATCCTCACTACTCCTTGGTACTCTGAGGCGGGGGGGACACTAAGAGCTGTGTGCATGTATGTTAACATCAAATTGATATTCATTGTGATGTGAGACTACAATGCACCAATAAAAGCATGTTTAAAAAAAACTCACAATGAACAACGTGAACTCCCCACTCTGGAAAATGAGGAGAGCCGCATCTGGGCTGGACCTCTAGTCCAGAAGGGGCTCATGCAGCTCTAGTGAAATCACATGTTTACAACAACTAGGAAGGAAAGAAAACGTGCATGACTGTAATATAAAACCAAGAAAATTTAACTGACTTGTAGATCTCGGGAGCAATGACAATAGTTTTGTAAAATGCAAGCATTGTTTTTTGGCTCTCCAATTAAACCAGTGCTTAGTGGCTGTGCTATCCAGGGTGGTGTGAAAAACACAATAGAATAAGAAGTGAAATGGAGCGTGGTCTTTGAAGAGCTGGGGAAAATTCAGAACTTAGTTTTCATCTACTTCTCCTCCTCTCCCTGTCTCCCTCCACTCATGTGCCTGGCCTGTGTAAGTCACCTCTGATATGTCTGTGTCCTGCGGAGTGGGTTCTGATCTGTGGGTGAAAATGAAATCACTCTCACACATCGAAAGTACAAGATGATTTAATATGATAAAATAACCAAAACACACACACACCACACACACACACACACACACATCCCACATCAACGTATAAAATCAGTAATATTAAAACACATCTCAGGGAATTTTCCTGCCCTCAAGATGGGGTTGACAATATCAATTAAGAGCAAAGAAAAATGCAGTATCAAGAGAGAATCCCCCAGAGTAGAGCTGGGGGGGGGGTCCCGTCAACAACCTCTCTGAAGTCCTGGTCAGAAAAATGAGTCCTGGGCTGTGTGTCCACTCCACGGGTGAGACAAATACCTCAGTCCTTCTCTCTTTTATGGGGACCATTGCCTGAACTTTGAACTCACTATGGTAAACCTTATGACAGTTGAGTCAGGAACTAAATGTCCCCTTATGCCAATTTTTCCTGGTGTCTTGGCCTCCTAAAGTCTGGTAGGCAAAAATACTACATCAAAGAGCATAATAAAATGGAGAACCCTCAGTGGAACAAGGGAAGTGGTACAAGGGAAGGGGGGGGCAAGAAAGAAGTGAATTAATGGAATTACTATCATAAACAATATGTACATGTGAAAATATACCAACATCATTCTTGGTACTTCATACGGGTGGGGGGAGGTGGGGGGCACTAAGAGCTGTGTGCATATATGTTAACATCAAATAGATATTCATTGCAATGTAAGACTCCAATGCACCAATAAAAGCACGTAAAAAAATAAAATAAAATAAAGAAACATAAAAAAGAGCATAATAACCTCCTTGTTCCTGGGAAACAAGCTAAGAAAAACAAAGGAGAGGAGACTGAGGGGAATTGGAGGGGGAGACTCACATCCATATGCCTAATAGCCTGTCCCAGGGTACAGGGTACAGGTGTGAGAGGGCAAAGTCTTCCTGGCACCCTTTCTGCTACGATAAAGAGAAGCCATCTATTCCACATAGTCACTGACTTTTTTTATAATGTGATCCAATGATATAGGGAAATGTCAAACTCAAACTCATCTTCTCCCACTACAGTCTCACAACACCAAGAGACAAAGCAGTTCTACAGTGAACGTCGTCTAGGTGTCCCGCAATTAAAGTAAATTCTGACACTAACTGTCTGGAGATAAGGTCAGACCCCACAGGTGTAGTCGCCACAGACTAACCCCTCCTATTTAAGATGTCAGTCACAAGCCCCAGTATGTTTCTGAACCGGAGTTCCCACAAGCCCCTCCTCAGGTTTGATTAATTTTCTAGAATTGCTCACAGAACTCAGGGAAGCACTGCTATTTGTTGGTTTATTGTCAAGGGTATTACAAAGGACGCAGATGAGGAAATGCATAGTCAAGGTAGAGGGAAGGGGTACGGAGCTTCCATACGCTTGCCTGGCACACCACCCTCCATGTGTCCAGTGTCCCCGAAGATCTGCAAGTGTTGTCCTTTTGGGGTTTTATGGAGGCTTCATTACATAGGTATGATTAATTAAGTCATCGGTCACTGGTGATCAGTGTAACCTTCAGCCTCTCTCCACTCCCTGGAGGTTGAAATGGAGCTGAGAGTCCCAACTTGTCATGATGCCTTGGTCTTTCCAGCCTACATCCTGACTCTATCCAGGAGCTGCCAGCCATCAATCAATTCATCAACACACAAAGAGACACATCTCTTTGAAGATTCCAAGTATTTTCATTCAGATTTGTATGCCAGGAAGTGAATGGAAGACCAAATATATATTTCACAAGATCATGTGTGGCATAGCTATGCTGACCACCACAGAAATTATGAACACACAGCTACAATTTTGACTAGGAATATCATTCTTCCAAATGGCAAATATTCATTGAGAACATACTCTAGGTCAGTCACTATTCTAAATACCAAACACACTTACACAGCTTTGCCATATAGAAAACCAAAAACCAAAAGGTTGCGAGCCGGGCGTGGTGGCGCACGCTTGTAATCCCAGTACTTTTGGAGGTGGAGACCAGAGGATCCGGGTTCGCGGCCAGCCTCAGCTCTCTCTCTGTCTCCCTGTCTCTCTCTCTCTCCCTAGTGAGGCCCTCTGCAACTTCGTGAGACCCGGTTTCAAAATAAAGTATAAAAAATAGGGCCGGGGGTGTAGCTCAGAGGTAGAACGCCCCTGGGTTCAATCCCCAGTTCCAAAAAAAAAAAAAAAGAAAACCAAAAGGTCGGAAAACAAAATATTATTTAATTATCTAAGATTCACCTTGTGATTTAACAAAGTGGTAGCATTATGGGTTCTGACGCTGGCTATACTTAATCTTTCTTCTCAATAATCTTTCTTTTCTAGATCTTTACACCCCATCTTATTCCAAGCTGTTAAGGGGTGAGAACACAAGCATTGCACACCTGCCTAGTTCATCCTTCATCATTTGCACTGCTGTTGGGTCTCAACTCTACTCGTTATTTTTGCATTTCCATTTTTTACATGATTCATTCTTAAGCGGCATCTCTGAACTGCTTTTTACCATGAGGCATAATGGATCACTTGTTCCTAGGCCTTTGTATCTTCTTCATCCTTATCTGAGAATCACAGTGTGACTCAGAATTGCAGTCAACCCTCCATATCCAACTTCAGATAGAAAATATTTCCCCAAAATGCACCTGTACTGGATATGTGCAGACCCTTTTTATCACCATTAGTCTCTGGCAATATAGTATAATAGCTCTGTATATTTTATTAGATATATAAGTCATCTAGAGATTATTCAAAGTATATGGGATAATTTACATAGGTTATTTGCAAATAGTATACCATTTCATATAAGGAACTTGAGTATCCACAGATTTTGGTACCCGTGGGGGTCCTGGAACCAATTCCCCATGGACAGTGAGTGATGACTGTACATTACCTGCCCTATAAAAAATGCTAGAGCCTTTACTACCAAACTTGGATTCTTATGAGTGATTATATCACATACATTTGGTAAATAAAACATAAACTTATTTTTCAAGCCATATAGGAATGAGTAGGAGTCCATGCTGGAATTAGAAGAACAGCAAAAATCCTTTATTCCAATAACTACCTAATGTCTGAGTTCCTCTGTAACTCTGTAGTTAAAGGTAACTACCCAACATTATTGATTTCTTCAGTTCTACGCTCTATCTATGGCTTGAGGTCATTTCAAACAAATGTTAACACAAACCTCTAGTGAAAGAGAACTCAGAAAACCCCAGCCTGTCAGGAAGTGGCTCTCCTTCTTGTTTTTGTGGTCACTTGTATTTCTTGGTATTTTATGATACCAGGAAATTGTGATGGTTTCCGTCTGTTTTCTGACAGGAAACAGGTGCCACATTGAGGAAAATTTTAATGAAACAGATTTTATGAGAAAACGGACAAGGTAGTGGAAAACAGAAAAAATAATGGCAAGGAAGTCCAGGGCCAGAAACTACAGGAAGCCAAAACCACCACCCGTAGGGCAATTGGAGAGAGGGGCCACAAAACCTCAAGAAACTGCTGCTGTAAGAGGACAAGAGTCTGTCATCCAGAAATGACAAGTGCTCACTGCCACCCCAGGCCTGGAGGGACCCAGCAGAATGATCACTCTATATATCACTATGATCCCACTGGATCCCAGAAGATAAGGATATCCATGGAGCTGCTCTACAAAGAAGCACATTGTGGGTGCAGATATATGCAGGAAATGGAGAGCGGCTTAGTAGGGCCAAAACAGACAGTCCAACATATTTAACCACTTCTCTTTGTCAACTTCCAGTCTGTGTCTGTATGAAAAACAAATGCCCTGACCCGGAAAAATCACCACATCACAACAGCTACAGGTCCTGGTGGGAAGATGTGGACTCATCACACTCAACAATACCATGGACAGTAGAGCAAAACCCCTTAGCTACATGTTGTTTCTGTGGCACGTAGAGCCCCAAGTTGACAGTCTCAACTTTATGACACAATAGTGTGTCCGCTAGAGGAAGCATTTCTCCCTTGGTCACCAGAACCTCCAAACCTACTAAGCCCCAGAGAGCAGAGGTGGAAGCAACAATTCCCAGTGTGGGCTATTTAGTGCAAAAAATGGTACCATCTTCTGCACCCCGCAGACAGGTATCCAACCTTCTACACCCTGTGAAATATACTAACAACCTGTAGGGTTCTTATCTTCAGAATAAAGTCAAGAGAATTTTCTGTCAGTTGCTGATTCCCTAAAAAAAAAAAAATAAAATGAAATTCAACCTTGACCTCTACTAACTACAGTTCTCTGCAGATGTGCCATGCCTTTGTGGATATGATAATATGTGAGAAAATTACTCTTCCTTCATCAAAAACAGGTGAAGTGCAAACTCATTAACCTTGACAGTTTTGTAGGCGTTTTTCTCATTTAAATACTTGTTATGTTTTGACTTGCTGCATTGTCTGATACCCGACTCTCTTGCACTTCTTCAAGGATTTTTTTCTTACTTTTCTAAATGCTCTTGTATTTCATTCTTCTTTTCACATGTCTCTGCACACTTGCTGATATGTCAATTCCCTGAACTTTTGTAGGACTTCTTTCCTAGCCTGGGATATTCAGTGCATCTGCAAAGGCTCCTTACTATACCCTACTCTCCAGATCCAATTTGTGTAATGACATCATCATAGTGGACCAGTGTGATGTCTTATGGGTAATTAACATAACCAAGGTCTCTCTAAACAATATATTGAAAAAGAACAGGAGAGCAATCCTTGTTTCATGTTAAAAAACTAACAGTATGTTGTCGTTCCTGTTACAAAGCAAGCTGCCTAAGACTATTATCTTTGCTGATCAGATTTAGGGAAAAAATGCCAAGTCAACACCTGCATTGCAAGTGCCAGACACTATATTGATTTACTCTGTGTAAAATATTATATCTCAGGCAACATCGCTTTCCAAGTAAGTGTGCAGTAGTCCTTGGTCATCCTTTAAGATCCTTCCAATTTTTTGCATCAGTCATAAAGGAGAGTTAAATGGAATATACCAGGAATGCCAATCCCCTTATCTGTCAAGAGCTTTATAGTGACATTAATTTCTGAAATTTCCCTAGGAATATGGCATTGCTTTGCTAAAAAACTTGGGGAGTGGGCATTCAAGGAGCATCGGTCTATTCTGCCTCTCCTACCAAAATAACATTCACCTCAAAAGTCAGGAAACCAATGTGGGAATTCTGCATGCAACTATGCATAACCAGTCCGAATTACATTTGAGGACTCAGAAAATCACTGCAAGGCTTATCCACAATGCCTTAAGACCCAGTGTAAGTTGAATTTAAGTCAAGTCTGCATTTCACCTATATTATGTATGGCACATGGTCTGAATGAAGGCTACAGTGCCTTTCCATGGATCTGAGAATTAGGATGTGAACATTTTCCTTTTGCTAGTTACAAAAACTCTGGCAAATGGCAGCATGTTCTCCTGGGCAAGGCTTACAGGAAGAGTTACAGTCTATACATACATGGAAGATTTAGGGTAATGGAAGTGTTTTGTGTAGTATTATGATGATAGATATATGACTGTGCATTTGCTGAAACCCATGGAACTGTATACTGCAGAGACTGATCTTTATGCAAATATAAATCATCTAGAATGTGGAGAGATCCCAGGATTGATGCATACAATATAATGAATAAATCTAATTGTATTATAAATGTATGCTACAACTTCACTAAAAAGAGTGGGAAAATGAACTCAGTAACTTTGGAAAACAGTATTTTGGGTCAATTCTGTAAGTTTAAAAACAAAAAGAAGTATACATAAATATTGTACAGTAATATGTCTAATAGAGTTAAATAAACAACTGATTAAATTGTAGATAATGGGAGCCAGATCTGTCACTGTCAGAAATGAAGTTATTAATATGTAAGGGGAGAGGAAAGACTAGAATAAACCCATAGGTGCTGGGTGAGAGTTGATAATATCAGTGTGAACTCGTGCTAATCTTCATATATATGGAGGTAACTAAAGAAGTATATTTAATGTATGGATAATATACATACATATATTTTCTAGGCATGTCACTGAGAGGACCAAGAAGCAGTAGTAAAAAATAAAATAAAAATAAAATGGGGCTTGGGGTATAGCTCAGAGGTAGAATGCCCCTGGGTTGAATCCCCAGTACCACAAAAAATAAACAAACGAAAAACAGATAAAAAGATGGTTTCATGTCAGAAGGACCTAGGGGCCATTCTTAAAAAGCTCCTAATATTCAAAACAAATATTTTGAACAGTGAAATAAATAATGAAAATACTGACTTATATGCAAAGTATAAAATATTCATGAGCCCATACTGATAAATGACTGACTGACTGAATGAATGGGTATAAAGGAAGGTACAAATCTTTTTCTATAAAAGAACATCAAAGAGCATATAAAATATTCTCCCTTACAGGAAGTAGAAATTCATTTCCCTTCTCTTGATTTTGGGCCAAACTTGGTGACTCATTTTCAAAGAATAGACTATTGGGGGGGAGCCAACTTGATAGTGAAGAAATCTAATATGACCTTAACCAAGTTATCAAGGTCAATATCCTTAAGTCATAAGTCAGTTGCTATCATGTACCCCCTAATATATGATGTCAAGGGTGTGTTTCCTTTGTGGTATTCATTCCCAAAGCCTTTGCCCTTAATCATGAGAAATCATCATACGAACTCAAATTGAGGGATGGTCTACACAACACCTGGCCAAATACCAAAATACTTGCCGAAATGGTACAGGTCCGAAAACAGGAAAAGACTGGACCTCTGCCACAGAGCAGAGACTAAAGAGACATGAGCACTAAATGCAGTATGGTGCCCCTGAATTGGATATGGAAACAGAATGAGGACAACAGAGAAAACACTGGTGAAATCAGAATAGTTTGCAGTTAATTCTGTTGTATAATGTCAGTTTCTTAGTTGTGATGGATTTACCATGGTCACATAAAATGTTAACATTAGGGGAAGCTGGGTGAAGGGCACATAGGAACTCTCTAGAATCTTTGCAGCCTTCCAATAAATCTAAGATCAATCCAAATAAACAGTTTTAGAAAAAGGATTCTAATTGCAAATTCTTCTTCTAGCTTTCTAGATCTAGCACCTGGCTCCTATCAGTCCAGGATCCTATTGTTCTCATTGGGAATAGGGAGTCCAGCTGCATTTTAGTATCTTTCATGCCATCTCCCGCCTAAAAAGGACAGCTGCCATTGAACTTTCAGACATACTAGTTAGTGCATTTCCTCGTGTCTCCATGAAGGGATTATCTTCCAGGTTGTGCTGGTCCACTTTCCTTTACTGTAGAAAAGTATCTGAGACAAACAACTTATAAAGAGGAAAGGTTCATTTTGTTGTGTGATTTCAGGGGTTTTAGTCCATGGCTGCTTGGTCCTGTGGCCACACAGTGCCTCACAGCAGGAACCCATGGTGTAGGAGACCTGCCCACATCGTGGTCGTCAGGTATAATGGGGTCCTTTCATGGGTTGATTGTGAACTTGCAGCTCAACTAGCAGGTGGCTTGTTTTAAAATTGATATGGCTTTTCTCTCTCCTTTCCTTTCTCCCCTCCCTAACTTATGGAGAAGTAAAACTAACAATTACCAGTCTTAACAGTTTACTAACTGCAGGAATGAAAACTGGTGCCAGTGGGTCTGAGGAACTTATCTCCAGGACACCATTTGAACATGAATTATGTTTTCTGATAAACCCACTCGGAGCTTAATCCTTGGAGTTGCAAGTTTTATAAATGTTGTTTTCCCTTTTGAGGGTGGAGGAAATTAGTTAATTTCCGAATGCCTTGTTCACAGTATTTTCACATTTCCTAGAAAATTAATAAAACAACTTATTCACGAAGTCTTGTCTGTGATTGTTTGATCCAGCCTTGGGACAAGAACTGAGATTTAAATAATAAGGAAGGAGAGAGGAAAGAGAGAGAGAGAGAGAGAGAGAGAGAGAGAGATACAGATACAGAGAGAGAGAGGAGATCCAATATCCCCTTCAGGGGCACACCCCCAGTGACCTAACTTCCTTCCACTAGGCCCCACCCACCTCTTAAAGGTTCCACCACCGCCTAACAATGCCATAGGCTGGTGACCAAGCCTTGAACACATGGGCTTTTGGGGGAAATTTTAGATCCAAACTATAACACAGTTCCTTTATGAAAGCTGTTTAGAGAGTGAGTGAGCAGTTTGCCTACATCAGATCAATTCTAGCATGCCCATCTCCTAGTTTGGGTAGTTCCTTCTTCTAGGGAGTGTCAGGTAATTTTCCACTTCTCAACCTCATGAATTGCTGGCCACCACCGAATCCAGGCTCCCGTTACACAACTCAGCAAACTGCTAATGTCATTCTGGGCAGAAAAACCAACAAATTACATTTGTGTAAAGACATCTGCATTAATCATTTCAATCCAATATTGTCTCAAGTTTTGTCCATTCTGGCCAAATCTTCTTATGATTCACCTCTACATATGCTTACCTTGACTCCTGCAGGCAGATGATGGCAGATTCTTGTAATCTCTTCAGTGTACATGCTGTCTTAGCAAAGTGGGCTTGACCTTCTCTGAGTTCTGCTGGGATCTAACACCCAATATTGACCTGAAGGTGAGTAGGAGTCCTAGAGATGGGTCTCAGAAAAATTCGCATCTCTTTTTGAGAAAATTCAGGGAGTTAGATGCAGTCACTGAAAGAGTATTTTACTGGAGAATGTTGATCCCTTCAGAGCTGGGGGTGGTAAGGTATGGTGAGGAAAAAGATTCATAGGAATCTAGGATCCAGAGTTCTAGACTTTATCTCTTTGGCCAAACTCAATCTTTGCATTAGTTATCTATTGTGGCATAACAAGATTATTATAAATGTAGAAGCTTAAAATAACATGAATGTATTGTCTCAAGTTCCTATGGGTCAGGTGGCTGGACGTGGATTAGCTGGGTTGTCTGCTCCAACATCTCACTATATGGGATCAAGATGGGTATGCACTTTCATCAGAGACAATGCAGGGAAGGACCTTATTCTGAGGTTATGTGATTGTTAGCAGCATCCCTACAGGCGGCCAGACTGAGAGCTTCCGCTTCTTGCTGGCTTTCAGACTGAGGTCACCCTCTCTGCTCTTCACCACATGGACTTCTCCCCATGTGGTAGCTCAAAAAATGGCAGCATGCTTCTTCCGAGTTACCTGGGGAGAGAGAAACTCCCAGAAGACAGATTATAGTCCCATGTAATATCACGTGCATCCCATCCCCTTTGCCATAGTCTATTGCTGTATCCACCAGCATTTCTGCAGCCATAATTTAAAGTTCTGACCACATAACTTAGAGGAAAAAAGATTCATTTTCTTACAGTTTTGGGCTCAGTCCATGTGGGACTGGGGACTACAGATCTCGGGAAATGGCGGAGGGAGCGCACATGGGCTGTATTCACATCATGAAGCTGAAAGCAAGAGAGAGAGAGAGAGAGAGAGCAGGGTGAGAAGGGACCATATATAATCTCCAAGGCTGCACCCCCTGGGATCCACCTTCTCCAGCCACACCCTACCAACCTACCAGGCACCACCCAGGTAAATCCATTATACTAGGTTTATCCACTGCTGGGATTACAACCCTCATGACTCAATTATATCAACTCTGAATATTAATAAATGAGCTCTTTAGGGAATATTTTATATCCGACTATAACAATGGCTTAGAAACAACTCATGGGTCCCACCCACCCTCAATGGGAGGAAATCATGCAAGATGTATTAGTTTTCTAATCTGTTGCTGTGACAAAATACCTGAGAAAAACAACTTAAAGAAGGAAAGACTTATTTGGGTGCTTTCAGAGGTTTCAGTCCACTGTCACTTGGCTCCATTGATTCTAAACCAGAGCATATGGCGGGAATGGCATGATGAAGGAGAGCCGCTCACCTCAGGGCAGTCAGGAGAGACAGAGAGAGGGAGAGGGAGAGGGAGAGAGAGAAGGAGAGGAAGAGAGAGAGAGAGAGAGAGAGAGAGAGAAAGGGAGAGGGGGAGGGAGGGGAGAGAGAAAGAGATAGAGATAGATAGAGAGAGAGAGAGACCATGAGACCATGGACAAGAAATATCCTTCCAGGAAACACCCCCAGTAGCCCACTTCCTTTAAGTAGGCATGATGAAGCAAAATTTAATACCCTTACCCAGAAGAAGTCCTAAGATTTAAGGGTACATACATCATCACCCAGTTCTCACTCGGTTGACTCTCCATCCCTGAGAGAGGTATATCCACAAATGGCCCATGGAATTCTCCTGATGACAGCTGGTTGAGCTCTGCAGTCAGCTTCTGCCTCTTCCCCCGCCCCCCTCCATCAGTGCCCCTGAACCTGACCACCCTGTTCATATCACCGCACCGAGTGCCCTAAGTTTCACAGAAGGCCATCTCTTGCCTAGGACTCCATGCCACTGTAAACTGAACTTTTATGATACCAGGTGATCCTACAGGGTAGTTAAGCTAGAACTATCCCTGCATGCTGTTAAGACGAAGGCAGTGTTGTCAAGTGGAGACTGGGGTTACAAGGGTCTCCTAAGGGAAGGGCTGGTAAGTTGCACATTGGTATATGCTGAGCTCACACCTAGAATGGAAATTTTTATTTTTGGAAAGTTAGAGAATAGAAAAGAAGTAAACTGGAAAGAGAAAACACCCCGAATTTCTACTATCTTTGCAAATAAATGGTTGAGTAACTCGAATCCAAAAACAGGATCGGAAATGCTTCAAATTCCAAAATTTTTGAGTGTCTGCATGACACCAGGAGTGGAAAATTTCAACCATGAAACCTTGTTTCATGCGCAAAATTATTTAAAAATATTGCATAAAATTATTTTTATGTTGCATGTATAAGGTGTATATTAAACAACTAAATTTTGTCTTTAGACTCTAGTTCCATCCCAAGCCAGACACAGAAAGACAGGACCACAGGAGCTCATTCACATGTGAAATCTAGAAGATGAGCTCATAGAAGTTTAGGGTCCAGTGGTGGTTAACGGAGACTGGGGAGAGGATGATCAATAGAACTGCCATTCTTTTGATGAGTGGTGTTCTGCCCAAGAAGAGAAAGAAAATGAAAATCTAACAGAGTTGCCAACTTTGATGGAGACTACCTCGTCATCTGCTAGGACAAGGACAATTGAAAAAATGTCCAGATGTCTTTGCTTGTCAAATGAAAGTCATATGAACATGTTCCTTTAAAAAGAGAACCTGAAATCAGGGGCCAAATTTAGTTTAATGCAATGTTAACATGGCTGGCAATGGTTTACTTTATCATGGGAAGAAGGCTGAAGGAACCAGATGCTGATTTGGCCCCAAGAGCATGTGTGGATGCCACAGGCCACTCCATGCTGCTCCCTGGGCCCTTGTGGGCATTCTGAGCCACTGTGCTCCCAGATGAGGGGTGTGTTTTCATCCTGGTAACTTTGATTTTGAGAAAATAAGAGCAAATTATAACTCTCTCTGTCCTGAATGAACTCTGGTTGAACCTGACAGATGTTCAAGCATTTCATTTTCTCCTCAAGCAAGGCTTAATGGAGATTTTGTTACCGGGGTAATCGCCATCGTTCTGTTTGCTTTATTAATTTAGGCTCTCTAAGTGTTGACTGTAGATATAGAAATGTGGCCTAAGTATCCATTTTTCCATGAACTTATCAGCTTGGGGTTTTCATTTTGCAATTTTACTCTCTAACATCAGTCCCTTAATTAAAAAAAAAAAAGAAAAAGAAAAATATTCAGCTGCCTGTGATCTAAATCCCACACTTGGAAAAAGGAATTTTCTCAGTTCTTCAGATGCTTCAATATTGGGACATTGCTCGAGCTCAAAGCCTCTTAAGACATTTTGGCTTTGGATCCACACAGACCCCCGTCTGAGTTGGTGGTTCAATCACTTCCTAATGTGGGAAGCGGGGATCACTTTCTGAGGCTAGGGATGTAGCTCCATGGTAGAGCACTTGCTTAGCCTATGTGAAGTCCTGGGTTTGATCCCCAGCACCTGAAAAAACAAATGATACTTTTTTTGTGTGTGAGTCCATTTCCTCTTCTCTAGTGTGGAGATAAGGGCCACTTCACACAAAATAATTAGGAGAATTAAGATAACGTATGTGTGAAAACTACTAGGTCCACTGTCTTGAATATAAGTCACACTCCCTGAAAGTTAGTTTCCCAAATTTTACTATCTGATCTTGACAGTAAATGTAAATATTCTGAAATCTGAAAATCTTCCTGTGGAGAATAGGTAATGCTATAATGGCATGGATTAAGTTGGCATGATTTAAATTGCTTCCTCTGACTTGCATGGAAGCAGATGTAGAAGTGCATTTCCCAGAGTGAGGTCGGTAACAGTCGCTCTACACCTGAGCGGCAGACCCACAGGGCACACTGATGGCCTTGCTCTGGTGGCTGGGGACCTCACAGAGATCACCCACTGTTCCACTGACTTAAAAGTGTTGACCAGTTACAAGACTGCAGCCTGAGGACAGGAGGAAAGACTGGCATGGTCCCGCCCTTGACCAGGGGAATTCTCTTTCCTGTTTTCTGCTTAAAACCACATGAAACTGGATGAGTTGGCATACGCCTGTAATCCCAGGACTTGGGAGGCAGAGAGACGGAAGGATTGCAGATTCAAGGCCACTCTCAGCAACTTTCAAGACTTTGTTTCAAAATAAAAAGGACTGTGGGTGTAGCTCATAGGTAGAATGTCCCTGGCTTCAGTCCCCAGTACCACATAATAAATAAATAAATAAATAAATAAATTAATTAATAATAAATAGCCGGGCGTGGTGGCGCACGCTTGTAATCCCAGTACTTTGGGAGGCAGAGACCGGAGGATCCAGGTTCGCGGCCAGCCTCAGCTCTCTCTCTCTCTGTTTCTCTCTCTCTCTCTCTCTCTCTCTGTCTCTCTCTCCTTAGCGAGGCCCTCCGCAACTTCGTGAGACCCGGTTTCAAAATACAGTATAAAAAATAGGGCCGGGGGCGTAGTGCGGAGGTAGAATGCCCCTGCGTTCAATCCCCGGTACCGCAAAATAAATAAATAAATAATTAATAATAAATAAATAAAATACATACATACATACATACATACAGTCAACCAAGTGAATTTAGCTACACATTTTACCTTTCAAAGTCTCAATTTTCTCTTGTAAAAAATCAGAGGATCAAATAAGGTCACCTCTATGATTCCCTCTAGGACACACAGAGACAAATTGTGACCTAGAGTTCTAATCTGGTGATAACATACATAAAACAACCAGCTGGCAGGTGTAAAGTAGCTGCATGATAATTTACTAGAGGGAAGCTCGTGGGATTCCGGAGGCTGTCCATTTCTAAGATCTCACTATCAGGAAACCGTATTCACTTTTCTGATTCCCAAAAACCCATCCTGTAGGCATTTGCTTTTCCGTGTTTAAAAAAAATGTGATCCGTTACCCACTGGTTAGGTCTACTTTGTTAGAAACACTGTTAGAGGAACTGGTAGGGAATAAGGATTCAATACGCTTCACTGTGGAATGCCCAACATCTTTGGCAAACTCTAGATGAAGTACTAGAGTTACTATGACCAACGTGTCTAAGATCAGACAGAGGAACGCAACAGTTATTAGTTGAGCACCAGCAGTGGGTCATGTCCAACAAAGGAAACCTCATCACCATATTGATGTTCATGTTGTTAAAAAAACAAAAATAAACAAACAAGGGTCTCGTATATTCTGGAGTACAGTAGACCTGTGTTCAAGTTCTACATTTTCTACGTATTAGCTGGGTTGTGTTGGATAAGCCATTCAGCTTCCTGAGACTCAGATTTCTCATCAGGAAAGTGATAATTTCACTTGCCTTACAAGGGTTTGTGTGAACTAGAAATATTTTCTGGAAACAAGTACACTTATCACTGGCCATCAGTACCATCGTTTAGTGCCATATGGAACAGGGAATGCTATATGTTTACATCTTTGCTTTCTACTCCTTATGTGATATTCAGCAAAAGCCTTATTCTCTCAAAGTCCATTTCCTGTTTTCTTTGTTTAAACAAAACAAAACAAAAAGGTTAATGGTAGTGTATACTTCTCAGGGTTGATGTGAAGTGTGCTTGGCAGAGTCCTGGCAAATAGTATTCAACAGATAATTACTATTATACATTATGTTTTCACTTCTCTTCTGCACTTTCTTTTAAGTGTAATAGTGTTACACTTAGTAGAATCTTTCACAGCTAATCCATATCAGTCTCCAACTATTGCTTGCTCAATTCTATTCTTGAGATAGACTCAAAACCAGGAAGCGCTCTGTGATTTTTCTGAGGCAGTGCTAGGAGTTACAAAGGACCCCTCTTAACCTGCTGATATTTCTTGTTCAATAGAAAAAAATACTGCACATTTTTTTTCTTTGCTGAAGACCAGCAAACTTAATTTGCTTCTGGTTCTAGCCAGCAGTATGTAGCACGTCTCATTTCCCACACATAGGGCCAGTACGAGAGGAAAACATGAAGAGCAAGGTATATGGCAAAATGAAATCTAAATAGAAAGTTGCATTTCAAAGTTGATTCCGAGATGGAAGGACTCTTTTTTTTATTTCTGTATTTCTACTATGAGTTTTTCCTCTGAGATTAAAAGGCAGTCAGCTTCAAGAGACTTTTCATTCCGCGTATGTGCCATTTTCCTACTATTTTCCTAGTATTCAGCCCTGCAGTTCTTTTTTCTTCAGTCTTCTTCACGCCTTTTTGACTGCACGTTATTATCACTTCTGTGTTTGGAATAGTCCCTGGGATGCTCAGATTCGCACAGCTTCATTTCTAATCCAGGCTGTGCTTCTTCACCTTTGACAGTCTGTCTCTGACTTAATTTTTCACTTGAATCTACTTGGGAGAGTTGGCTCTTTTTAATCGAATGCATTTTTCTAAAAAACGTTTATCTTCCACTTCTCTGTTCCATTCCTTTTGGGTTATTGTTGGAGTTAGGGTTAGGGTTTTGCATCTTGGCTCTTTTGACATGCCAGCACATGGCCCAGACCAACACACCTGTGCTGCAGTTGAACACACCCTTGGGTTATAAATCTCTTCCTGCATCTCATGGATTTACATCATCAATATATTTGTGGAAATGAAAAGGGTCTGATAAGGTTTGATAGGCCTGCCAAAGACACTTGACAAGAACCCTATTAAAAAGAGCAGCTTTTTTGACACAGCACTCTGAGCTATTGCTTACACCATGACGAGTCAACCCAGGTGTATGACTCCAATCCAGCAACTTGCTTTGGCCCTGTTCTTTTAGACTGAGGATCAGTGTGACTCTTCAGCCTTCTCAGCCCCCAGACCAACTTCAGAATCTCCTCTTCCCTTCCTGAAAGTCATTATTTATATCCCCTTCCCCTTGCTTGTTTGTAGCTAGTTATTCACTAAGTATTTGAGGTGCTATAAATTTATAGAACTTGTATATTTGTCTAAGTATACTTGTTTCACCTAAATTGTTAGATTTTCTACTGTGAAGTGTAGTGTTTAATGCTCATACATAGCATCCAAAACTAGTTTAACTTTACTTAAAGATTTACTAGTAATTTCCTGCGTGTTATAACCTTCAAGTGTTAAATACACCTCGTAACATTGTGAAAAGAGGCAAATTGTGTGTGATGTGACTTACTGGTCTTAGAACCTTGTGGCCTGTTGCTCGTGACAATGTGCAAATTCATGGGAAAGCATTTGTACATTGTTTTTTTTTTTTTTTTTTTGCTGAGGTAGGAGATAAAAAAGATGTGTCAATAAGAAGCTAAATGGTGCACTGAGAGCCAAGATCCTCACTAGTTAGCATGATCCCCTAAATCTTGGAAGGAGTACTCTTCTTAGGGAAGTGGAGGCACAGGAATTGTCTGGGCATCTTATTAATGGTGATAGAAACTGTGACGTTATAAAATATAAATTTGTTTTTTCTTCTATTTCCTGGTATACAACTTATAAAATCCTTGGGCTCTCCAAGGTGGTAAGTGACTTTTTGTGTGCTCATGAGATGATTGATGCCTGGGCACTCCTGGATAGTCTCAGGATGTAGTTTGGTTGCCAGGGGAACCAATCACATGATTAGAAGTTTGGAACTTTCAGTCCCACTTGCAGGGAGGAAAGAAGCATTGGTTAACCTGATCAGCAATAGCCAATGTTGTAATCAATCATGCCTCCATGATGAAGTCCCCATAAAAACCCATAAGGACATAGTTCTAAGTGCTTCTGATAGTTGGTAGTTTCAGGAGAGAGCATAGAAGCTCTGCTCCTTCCCACACACCTTGCCCTCTGACCCTCTTCCATCTGGCTGCTCACCTGCATCCTGTGTAACATCTTTTATAATCAACCAGTAAAAACCTGATGTAGGATAGAAGAAATAAAATAAATGCAGCTTTAATATGGAAGCCTATGACGAGGCTTGTTAGACCCAAAAGTTTCTGAGGAATTTACAGGAGACCCTGAGCATTGTTGACCATCACTAGGGAAGTGTCTGCTTATCAGACAACAGAGGTCACACAAAAGAGGAATCTGCTTGGGCACTACTCAAGAGAGCAGTCTCCTTGGGCCTTGTCAGCTGTCCTTGAACAGTTCACTCAAAGTGGATACCCTCTGAAAATACAGTGAAGGTCAGGACGTGGAAGATGACCAACAGACTCTGAGCCACCTTGTGACTAGACCTGGGTCATCCTCACAGACCTCCCCTACCCACCCCTCATGAAAGTCCCCTATACAAGCAGAGCACTGCGTTCCTAAAGGGCTTCTCTCACTTTTGGGGTGGCTTATATTCTCCTTAGAATGTGCATTTCTTACTTTCCTAAATAAATTTCTGTCTCTGTCTCTGACTGGTTGCATGATGGAAAAGCCTGACAGAAGAAAGCTCACCATGGGGAGAAGTTGCAACTCTGTACCACTTCCGGAGCCTTTCCCTATAACATGACCCTTCATCATGGCCGTCTTGAACTGTACACCCACTTCCCTAGATACGCCTCCTATTCATGCTTTCCATTTGAAAGTTTTCTCTCAGGAAGCAAGGACTGAGGAAGAGAAATCTCTCCTTTATAATATTTACTTTTGAGGAGTGATTACTGCCCAGGAACAGGGTGTCTTGTGGGACTGAGGCCCCACCTGTGGGATCTGATCCTCCAGGTAAGGTGGACAGTGTCAGATGGAGTTGAACTGGAAAGCACCTCGTTGGTGTGCACTGCTGTAGAACTGACTTCTTGGTGAGTGGCAAAGCCTCCACAAATCTTGTGTCAGTATGTTGTGATAGTAGGGGAAACTTTGCTATATTATCAGAAAAATACTATCAACCACATAGCCCTAATCGATGTTTATAATACACGACACACACCAATAACAGAAAACACTTTTTTCTCAAATACACAAAGACCATTCCCTAAAACAGACTATAATCTGAGACACAAAACAAACCTTGACAAAGTTAAAATAGAAGTCATACAAAGTATGTCTGGGGCCATAATAGAATTAATCTAGAAATCAATTACAAAATAGTATCTGAGGAACCTTCACAAACTTAAAAAATACAGTTCTGGAGAGCTCAAATGTCAAAGAACAAGTCTCAAATAAATTAAAATGCAAATGTAGCATATCAAATTTTGTGGGCTATATCTCTATCATCTATCTATCTACATATCTATATAAGTATATAGAAATATACTATATCTATATAGTATCTATATAGATTTGGAAATATACTATATCTATAGAAATATATCTATATAGTATAGGAATATACTATTCTATATAGTATCTATATAGATCTAGATCTATAGTATCTATATAGATCTATAATATCTCTATATAGAGTATATTATACTATATCTATAAGTATATATAGATATATATCTAAGTAGTGTTTAGAAGGAAATTCAGTGTTAAATGGATGTATTAGGAAATAACAAGGTTTTCAAATTAATTATCTAAATAACTTACTTAAGACACTAGGGGAGAAAAAGCCAAAGAAAGTAGAACATAGCAAATTATAAATATGAGACCAGAGATCAGTGAAAGAGAAGATGGAAAATATGGAAAGCAAATAAAACCAAAATCTAGTTCTTTGAAAATATTTCTGAAATTAACTAACCTCTAGCCAGAAAAAAAACCTGTAGACCATCAATATCAGAAATTTTTTTAAAAAGGACAATACTGACCCCTTAGTCATGAAGGGTAGACAGGCGATACTATCAACAACTCTATGACTGTAAATTCAACAAATTAGACAAAATGGATTAATTCCTTAAGGAAAAAAAATCTATCAAAATTTACTATAAAATGGTGAAACCAATTTCCATACTTGTCCCAATTTGCCAAATCAAATTGTTGGGACAAGCCTTTGGAAAGAAGGAAAAAGAAATTTTATTAATTTGCTAGAAATCTCTCTCTCTACTTAGTGAGGCCCTCCGCAATTTCATGAGACCCTGTTTCAAAATAAAGTATAAAAAATAGGGCCGGGGATGTAGTGTGGAGGTAGACCGCCCCTGGGTTCAATCCCTGGTACCGCAAAAAAAAGAAAAAGAAATAAGGGCAACATCCGATAGATGAGCAGAGACTCCAGGGGAGTGACTGAGGGTGATAGGGAAGGGAAGGAGGGAGATGGAGTCATAAAGAATGCAATAGTAGAAATAATGCCATGAATGTTTACAAAATTGTCAATTCCAATTTCAAAGACCTGTGGGGTGAGGGTGAGGGAGGGAGTAACACGGTGGGGAGGGCAACAAGAGTTGTATGCATGTATTTTTCTAACACTCTGTCCCCCAATATGATGTAAAATTACAGTGCACCCAATAAAAATATAAATAAAAAATTAAACAAAACTTTCTCAACCTAAGATAAATAAGCAAACAAACAAAACAAAATGCACAGCCAGGGTTAATGTCTCAGGACATGATACCTGATAATAAAAGACATGGTCTGTATCCCCACTCCTCAGGACTGGAAGCCACATTGTCACACCATTGAATCTTCTGATCCATAAATACTGTCAATCTCTCTATTCAAAACTTTTTTTATATAAAAGAATTCTTCCATCAATGTTTTGATCTGTCATAGTCTTCAAATCTCAGGATTTTTTTTAGGTATTGGAGAGTTCATTCTAAATTGTATATTGAAAGTAAAAAATATTAGAGCATTAGAGTAGCCCAGATATATCTGAACAAAAGAAATATTATAAGAGGATTCATACTACCCACAGACAAGCACAGGTCAATGGAAAACAGAATCCAGAAATTGAACTACACAAATATCGACGGAGTTTTGACAAAGATACTAAAGACGGTTCAGTGGAGAAAGGATAGTCATGTCACTAAATGGTGTTAAAACAGTTGGACATTCATATGCAAAAAAAGAAAGTGAACTGACACATTCCTCTCACCTTTACACAAATGGGTCATGGAACTAAGTCTTTATAGAATGTATAAAAAAAAAATAACCCACAAGAGGAAATATGATACAATAACAAAGGCATGGTCCATCAAAATTAAAAAAATGAAAACTTGGGCATTATCAAAATTAAAATCTTAGCTTTGAGAAAGACTTTATTAAAAGTATAAGACAAACCACAGACTAAGAGGATTATATTCAAGAAGTCACTTATACCTGGGCATGCTGGTACCTAGCCTGTAATCCCAGTACTTGGGAGGCTGAGACAGGAGGATCACAGGTTTGAGAACAACCTCAGCAGCATAATGAGACTCTTGAGAAAACTAGCAAGACCTTGTTTCAAAACAAAAAAATAAAACATAGGGCTGGGGGTGTAGCTTGAAAGTAGAATGTCCTTGGGTCCAATCCCTAGTACCTCTCCCCTCAAAAAAATCCCCAAAACAAAACACCCAAAACATCTCTTATATGATAAATAACTTTGTTCTAGAATATACTAAGAACTCAACATGCAATAAAAAAACCACAATTTTTTAAATTGGGAAAAATATCCAAACACACACTTCAACAAATAAAACATAAGAATTGCAAATAAGCATATAAAAGATGCTTATTAGATACCATTGGCAGTATTGGTCAACCAGGAAAATAAGAGTGAAGACCGCAATGAGACACCATTGCCCCTATTAGAATGGCAGAACAGAACAAACAATGCCAATATCCAGTTTGGGCACTTAATGCAGAACACAAGAACTCTCACCCACTGCTGGTGGAAAGCAGTATAATACCATTGCTCAGGAAAGCAGCTTGTTATAAAATTAAACCTACCCTTATTGTACAATCAGATAATCTCACTCCTTGGTATCCACTCAAGTCAATTGAAAAGCTATGCCAGGCGCGGTGGCACACTCCTGTTATACCAGGACTTGGGAGGCTGAGACAGGAGGATCACAAGTTCATGACCAGCTTCAGCGACCTCATGAGGCTCTTTGCAACTTAGTTAGATCCTGTTTCAAATGAAATAGGTATGGGGTGTAGCTCAGAGGTAGAATGCCTCTGGGTTCAATCCCCAGTACAACAACAACAACAACAACAAAAAGCCATGCTCACACATAAACCTGTATGCAAATATTTATGGTGGCTTTCATAAGAGCCCCAAACTATAAACGAGAAAAATCCTCTTCAACCTACAATGGATAAAGAAACGGAGGCGCATTCCTACAGTGTGAGTGGAATGGAATATTCTTAAATAAGAATGGGCTGCTGATTCATTCACGAGCAAGGCTGAATCTTTAATGCATTTCGCTAAGTGAAAACAGCCAGACCTCAAGGCCTCCCTTTCCTCCACCACGGCCGTTCTGAACCACCATCTCTGAGGAGGGCCTGGGAATCTGCATTTCTTCTTGCACTGAGGACTGAACCCAGGGGCATTCTACCTCTGAGCTATACCCCTAGCCCTATTTTTCTTTAATTTTGAAACAGGGTCTCACTAAGTCACGGAGGGCCTCACTAAGTTGCTGAGGCTGGCCCTGAACCTGTGATCCTTCTGTCTCAGCCTCCCAAGCACTGGGATTACAAACCTGCGCCACCATGCCCTGCTGGAATCTGCATTTTCTAACAAGGTCTCCCGTGATGCTGATGCTATTCACTGCGTTCTAGCAAGTATCCACTGTCTTTCAATACTTATTGACCCACAGTATTGAAAACTCTATAAGGAAAGGAATCGGATTGTAGAAAAGGGGAAAAATGCATGAGTATAGGAAGAGGCAAAGTAACTGAAAAAACCTGAACATGTTAAGCACTTCCATTGTATTATACCTAATCTTTTGGTTTCCTTATCTCCCTGAATAGACAGAAGTGTGTGTGTGTGTATGTGGGGGGTATTTCCTTCAGCTTTATATTCTATGGACTGAGTACGATCATAATGAGATAGTAGGAACTCCATGTGTGAATGGAGTCACAAAACTGGAGACCTCTTTCTTCTCACTTGATATAAAACCTTGGGAAATTTACCCAACTTCTCTCTCAGTTTATCCAACTACAAAATGGGAGCCACAGTAGTAAGTAGCATTATGGAGTTCTTATCGGAATAAAAGAAATTAATATGTGCAAATTGCAATGAATAGCGCCGTACTCCAGCAAAGTGCTCAATAAGTATTCATTCTTGTTATTATTTTTATGTTTATTGTTGTTATTGCATTTTGCAGAATAATATAAATCATAGCCTTGTTCAGTATGTGCCTGATAGCCTTGGAAGGATAAGAATATCTCCTGCTCTGTTGCTAGGGAAATAGAAATTCCACTAACAGACTGAATAAAACATTTTTAGCAGTTTAGGGATTTGCCTTCTTAACTTCTATGTTGCTAGAAGTGATTGTGACTGCATAATTTTTTCCTCCTCCCAGAGTTTCAATTTTTGAAATACTACAAACACAACATTTTCTGAGAGCTTTTCCTTTTCTTTATTTTTGGCCATCAAAATCTTCTCACATTAGTGTAAAGGACACAATAGCATTTTGTTAACCTCGGGTACAGAAAAGACAGTGTCCTTTTTATCTCCACCCGAAGTTGTCAGTTGAAAACAGCTATAATCTTTACTTATCCAAATAGATGCAGAAGTGAAAAGGATTTGGTTAAAATGCCAAATTTTATCAAGTCCTTATCATGCTCCTTTGGTTGGGAAAAAACAGAACATCTCAAGGAAACAGGGTCTTGGCAAGAGGATGGCTCTTAAGTGATTGCTTTCAAACCTGTAGTTATTACTGTAGATTTATTGCTATTTGACCAACCACACTGTCCTGTGCCATTGTAGCCACTAGACGCATGTGGCTATTCAGATAAAAATTAATTGAAACTGAGTCACGTTAAGTTCAGCTCCCCCGTTGCACTAGTCGAATTTCAAGCCTACACAGTCGCATGTGACCAGTGGCTTCTGTATTGGACAGAACAGGCAGGGAACACTTTCATGGCCATGGAAAGGTCTTTTGGAGAACTCAATTGTTGGCACTAGCCAGTTGTCAGAGGGAACAAAGGGTTTCATCTCTATGCCCCTTTGAAGAATTTCTGAGTAGTCAGAGCATTTTTCCATGAATCTTTTCCATCGTTATAAATGATTCCTGTGGGGTCCATAAGGAGCTCAGAAAATACAGAAAGCTGGTCACAATGGCCAGTGTTGGCACGGGGGCAGCCCACTTGGTGTAGCTCAATTAAAAATAACCTTGCACCTGCTCATTTGCCGAGCGTAACGAAATGGGAAATGGGCTTCTCACTATTTCCAGAGTCCACTCACTCAGGCAGGCGCCCAGTCCCCTCCACCCACCCTGCACACCTGGTCTTCTCTCTCTAAAAAAGGTACCGGAGACAAATCATGCCATATTGTCGAAATGCCGAATCTATGAATTATACAGGATGCTTCTTCAAGTCTGCCGGTTTCTTTTTCAAGAAATCACAAACATCAACTTACTGAGTTTCAGCCTATTTTCAGGAGTGAGCAACCCTGGTCAGGCTTCCTGTTAATGTAGGTATGTTGAGGAAGCAATCCTGGGTGAGACTGGGGCCACTTTGCCATTGGAAGACAAGCCTGGATTGGAAAAGGTGCGGATGTTGAACTGCTAACGCATGGCATGAGCAAAGGAGATGACATAAGAAAGGGAGTGTCAGCCTGATTCCTGTTGCTATAACAAAATGCTTTAGGCTGGTAGCTTATAAAGCAAAGAGGTTTATTTAGCTCTCTATCCTAGTGGCTAGAGGGTCCAAATGACATGTCTCTGATGTCCTTATTGCATTACACATGGTGCAGCAAGAGAAAGGGAACTGGCCATGTGCGGAAGGGGCCAAGTGCATGGGTTTCAACTTGCTTTCACCAGAACTAACCTACCCTGTGAGATCAGCATGAATTCCTTCTGAGAGTGATGCACCCAATGACCTAATTACCTTCCACTAGGCCCCACCTTTTAAAGGTCCCACCACCTCCATTTCACCATACTGGGAGCACTGACTTTTTGGGGAGCATACTCACGCCATACCCAAGTCATAGAGGATATAGTGGCAATGTGATTTCCAAAGGGCCATATGAGGCCACAGAGACAGACTTCTCACTGGACCAGGGCAGCGGATGACTTGAGGCCCCTTGGGAAGCCTCTCTTTAGGTTCTCCTCTATTGGGAGGAATTCAACAGGGCAGAACATGAAGGAGTCATAGGCGATGGTCCGTACCACAGGTCAGAGAACCATGAGGTTAAAATGGTTTCTGTGAGGCACAGGGAGGAACAGTTGGACTCTCCAACTGCTTCCTTGCTTGGTGGTGGGATCCTGAGATCATCCAGTCTGGCTCTTGGCCTGCAGGTATCAGGAATATTCTGGGACTCTGTCATGTTACACATTAATAAGGAACATATGGACAGTTAGGTGGAATTTTCCTTGTTATATGATCTGTTAACTTACTCTTTCAGGTGTGTACAAAACTGGGGATGTTCTTTTAAAAACTGTGTAAAGACATAGAGAGCGAGTGTTGACTGCTCAAAGAGGTGTCCATGCAGTGGCACTGACCGGGGAAAGCCCGTATACTCCTGGGCTCCACAACAAGGCCAAGTAGTGTCCTGTGCTGCCTGGGCTTTACCCAGGCTTATAAGACTGCCCATTTCCTGCTGTCCAGGAAAGTCGTAGCTGTCCTGTGGACAGGACCATCTCAGAGGAGGTGATGTTGGAAGTTTAGTATTAAGTGGGGATTCAGAACAGGATGAGTTTGTTATGAGGTTCAAGTGCATAATGGTGTCCTGATCTAGTAAGTCTGAGTGTTTGGTCAATAAATCTCAAGAATCCATTGCTCCTTGAGCCACTGTTATAGTTAGATACACAATGTTCTCCAAAGAGCTCACTTATTAATGTTTGGAGCTGATGTAATTAAGTCATAAGGGTTATAGTCCCAGAAGTGGATAAATCCACTGTAATGGACTTACCTGGGTGGTACCCAGTAGGTGGGTAGGGTGTGGCTGGAGAAGGTGGTCCCTGGGCGTGCAGCCTTGGAGATTATATGTGGTTCCTCCCCCTGCTCTCTCTCTCTCTTGCTTCTGGCCTCTGTGATATGAGGCACACAGCCCATGTGTTCTCCCTCTGCATGCCTCCCACCACCATGCCCTGAGATCCATGGTCCCCAGCTTGACATGGAGCGAACCCTAAACCATAAGAAAATAAATCTTCTTTCCTCTACGTTATATGGTCAATCTTTTAGATTATAGTTTCCAAAATCCTGACTGGAACAGCCACCAACATCCTCATGAACCAGCCTAGCTTCTAAGAGTTTATTGAGATTGAAATCAGAGATTCACCAAGGAACATGTGCTGTTTGCCCAGTTGTGCTACATATATTCCTATACATTCACTTTTACTGGGGATAAGGAAGGTAAAGATGATTGATCAGGAACAGGATTCAGCTATTGCCAGCTTCTTTGGAAAGATTAGTATAATCCATCAATATAATGTCCTTTTATCTCTCTGACACGTTATTGTCCTGCTCCATTTCCCAACCTTCTGTTCACCACCAGAAAGACTCCTGGTTAGTAGTATCCTGGAGAAGTACCTAGCCTCCTGTTATGGTTTGAATATAGAATGTCCCCTGGAAAAGATCATGTATTGACAACAATGTTCAGAGGTAAAATTGTTGAATCATGAGGTTTGTAATCTCACCAGTGGAAAAATCAATTGATGGATTAGTGGATTTATTGGGTGGTAATGTATGTAGGAATGGTATGGCCAGAAGAGGTAGGTCATTGGGGGTGAGATCTAGGATTATAGATGATAGATGATGATAGATAGATAGAGAGAGATAGATCTATCCACACAGCCCCCTCTCCTTCCCTCCACAATGCCCTGAGCTTAGCAGATGTGACCCAGCCTCACGTCCTGAAACCTCCAGAACTGTAAGCAAATAAGACTTCCTTCTAAGTTGTGGTTGTCAGGTATTTTGAGTCATATCCATGCGAATGCTGTCTGAAACATCTATCTATTTGAGATAGATTCCTCTCTGACTCTTGATCCTACTGGGGCAATAAACCTATATACATGGAGTTGCTCAGCAATACTTCACACAAGCATAGTATTTTTTTTATTTAAAACTTCTCAAGGAATTAGCAGAATGCTTACCTAATGTAAGGGTATATTTGTCCTCCTGCCCCTCACTTTCATGAGGAATACCTTCTTGTCCTCCTATTACACAGCCCCCCAGAGATCAGGCTTTGACCTTGTTTACAGTTTGTCCTGTGCACATCTGATTGCTTATCCTGGACTTATCCTAAGTCATGTGCATGCATTTCTGCTAAAGACATTCTTTTTGCACACATTCCTGTCTCAAGAAGAGCTCCAAGAATTCCCACCTGTTGATCAGCTTTCCATCATTGTGACAAACACCTGATTAAATAAGCTTAAAGGAGGGAAGTGTCTCCATCAACATTCTCACTCTATAATCCAAAGCGCTGACCACACAATTTACAGGAAGGAAGATTTATTTGCTCATGGTTTCCTTGGAGATTTTTGGGTTCAATCCATGTGAGACTAGGACCACGGACATCAGGAAGGGAGAGGGAGAATACAAGACTTTGTTCCTCACATCACAGAGGCTGGAAGCAAGAGACAGTGAGCAGGGGGAGGAGAAGACCTTATATAATCTCCAATGCCACACCCTAAGGACCCCTCCTTAGCAACCAAGCCCCACTTCCAACATTGCTACCTTGTTTCTGTGAGGGCTAGGGGGGCATTCTAAATCCAAGCCATTACAGAAAGGTTCATTCTGGTTCATGGTTCCAAAGGTTTCAGTCCATGGTCAGTTGGATCCATTGCTGTTAGTTCACAGTGAAGCAGAAATATCAAGGTGGAAGGATATGGCAGGGAAACGCTGCTCATCACATGGCAACCAGGTAGGAAAGAGAGAGAGAGAGAGAGAGAGGGAAGGGGAGAGAGGGGGGAGAGAGAGAAAGAAAGAAAGAGAGGGAGAGAGAGAGAGAGAGAGAGAGAGAGTCTCCCCAAGGACACACCTTCAACTAGGTCCTACCTCCTAGAGTTTCTACCCCCTCCCAAAGTCCATTCAGCCATGACTCCATCAATGAAGTACTCCACTTGTGATGTTACTGCCCTCATGATCCAGTCAGTTCTCCAAAGCCCTACCTCTGAACACTGCAGCATCGGGGTGAATATTTCTATGCATTAGCTTTTGTGGACATTCCAGGTCCAAATTATGGAACCACCCAAGAGTAAGTATTCTGCTTGGCTATGAGGTAAGTTAGGGAAAGGGAAGATTCTCTACTGCCTAAGCCTTCTCAATGGGACCCTCCAAGAAAAGTCCACGTTACAAATCCAACAGATCCCCAGTGACATTGATGCAGCTTCTTCTTTTCTGGATTTCTCTGTTTATTCCTAGATGACCCTTGTGGTTGGCAAAATAATGGTCCCCAGGAGCTGGGAGTGTAGCTCTGTGGTAGAGCATTCTCTTAGCACATGAGAACCCCTAGGTACACTCCCCAGCATCAAACAGAAAAATAAAGGCCCTCAAAGAAAGATGCTCATATTCTAATCCCTGAAACTGTAAACTTATTATGTTACATTGTAAATAGGAGCTTTGCAGATCTGATTAGGTTAAGGGTCTTGAGATGGGAAGATGATCCTGGATTGAATTCCTGGATTATCTGGGTGGGCTCAATCTAATCCCACAAGTTCTTGCAAATTATGGAGGAAGGCTGAAATTTCAGAGTCAAGGAAGGAAGGAGATGTGACGATGGCAGCATATGTCAAAGCAATATGGGGACACACACCCAGGAATACAGGCAATAGCAACTGGAGAAGGCAAGGAATAGATTACCCTGGAGCCTCTAAAAAGAGCATGCCCTACCAACACCTTCATTTTCTGTCCTCCAGAACTATAAGATAATAGACTTGTCCTGTCCTAAGCCACTTATTTTGTGGTAATTTGTTATGGCAGCAATAGAAAACTAATACAACATCAGAAATGCTTGATTTGGCTACACAGCAGTATTATGAATAACCATACTCTAGATAAACTGCCCATTCTTCATGCCTATTAACCATATAGTGAAATATTTACACAAAGCATTAAATATGTAGCATATAAGCACTGTGAGTCTTGTTTTTAAATTGCAGTGCTAAGCTTTGCATGGGTAAGACACAGCTCTCCACGATACCACAATATTATCCATGGTCCTTGTCTCAGTCCACATTCTCACTGCTATAATCCAAAACAACAGAACCACACAACTTAGACGAGGGAAGATTTATTTGCTCACAGTTTCTTGGAGACTCCAGATTCAGTCCATGTGAGGCTGGGGTCTACAGATCTCAGGGCATGGTGGTGGGAAGCAGAGAGAGGGAGAGAGAAAGGCTCTGCTCTCATGTCATGGAGGCTGGAAGCAAGAATGAACAAGCAAGCAAGCAAGCAAGGGGATTCAAATACAAAAGCACAAATATGAAACCACACCTCAGGGACCTACCTTCTCCATCCACACCCCCCTAGCCTGTGTTTCCACCCAGAAAATCCATCTAAATGGATTTATCTACTGATGAGGTTACAACCTCATGACTTAACTACATCAGCTCTGAACATTAATACATCAGATCTTCAGGAGACATTCTATATCTAACTATGACAGTCCTTAAATAGGCTCTGGAGAATCTTGTGTTCTGGTCTTGTCTCTGTCAGTTAGACCAGGAACATGTTTCTGAGCCTCAAGTTTTTCACCCAGAGGCTTCTCAGGTCCCTTCTATCTTGAGTAAAGTGGAATTTTTAATCACATTGGAATAAAGAGTACACAAACTCAATCTTTGACATCTGTGGTTCATACCAAGAGATAATTAAATACCAACTTAAAATATATCAATGGTAATCATGGTGACTAGGGAAAATGAGTTGTAAAATGGTGTACTTATTAAAGTATACTACCCGAACCACAGGAAGCAGAGGAGACCCAAAGGGGAGTCTCAATGTTGCCTGCTCCCCAGACCCCTCAAATCTCAAATGTGCTCTTATAATCTCTGGCAAAGGCACTAGAAATAGGTATATCTTTCTATATAAAAATAGACAGAGGAAGGAGGGAAAGCCAGAAGATAGGAAGAGATAGAAGCACAAGGAAAGATAAAAGGAGGGGAGGGGAAGTGAACTGGTAGAAGGGAAGAAGAATGGAAGGAAAGAAGGAAAAGAAAGAGAAATTTTGAATTACTTTTGAATTACCTACATATTCCTTCCTGGTACTTGGGATTGAACCAAGGTGCAATCTACCCCTGAGGTACACCCATAGTCCTTTTTGTTTTTTATTTTGAAACAGGGTCTCACTAAGGTTGAGGGTCTCGCTAAATTTCTGAGGCTGGCCTCAACCCTGCCATCCTCCTGTTTCAGCTCCCCAAGTACTGGGATTACAGGAATGCACCACTACACCATACACGGCTCCCTACCTATTACTTTCTAAGAAGCACAGATTAATTTTGGATCACCCCTTCATCTTCTACTGCCCTTCATTCACCCTAAGACAAAAGAATAGTGAACTGGTTGAGCATATTCCGTAGAATGACTGTGCGCCCAGGTGCAGGTGCTAGCTCAGGGCGCGGTGATTTCTCTCCATGGAGAACCTGCTCCCCCACACCCGTGTACCTATATTGCACCCTGATTCTGACAGCAGACACTGAGCTGTTGCCATCTTTCGTCTCCCTTGCCACAGGAACTGAGGCTAAGACTCAAGTCAGCCTTATTAAAAATGTCCTCTAGGGTTCGTCAGTGGAAGCCAGGAGACGTCTAGTCCCTATCCTCTTTGGCCCTCAGAGGTGAGTCAGTGAGATTCCGGATATGTGAAAACTACACTTCAGTTTCCAGGAGACAGTGGTAGGACAGGGGCTAGTCAAAAGGGTGCCACCAGCTAACATCCTATCATCGCCAGTCCCAGAGTTAATACATCCTTTTTTTCTTTTTTTTTTTTTTTGAAATAGGCTGAACTTTGTCTTCCTTGTAGCCAAAAGTTTCAGGGCTTTCACTGAGTAACCCTGTGGTGAGAAACTGTAAATGCATTAAGGTTTTACTACACGCACTGCACCATCCCCCTCATAGCTTTGGACTGACTTTTATACTTACCAGGAGGCTCAGGTGTGGTATTACGGCAAGGACAGCTTCTTAAGCCCATCAGCATTAGCGCACAAGATGATCTCAGGGGCCAGCCTAGCTTCTAAGTGTATATTGAAATTGGAGAAAAAAAACCTCATCTGAGAACATGTGCTATTTGCCCAGTTGTGCTGGATATATTTCCATGCATTCTTTTTTACTGGAGATAAGGAAGGTACAAATGATTGGAGACAGGATTCAGGTTGTTGCCAACTTCCTTGGAAAAATGGCATAATAATTCATTAATGTCATATCTAATAGCAATACATTCATTGTCCTCTTCATAGAAGATTGGGAATTTATTTCTTCCCATATCCCTACCTTTCCAGATCTTATTTAATAAAATAGAAAAGTTCAGAACCAGAGATAATGACTAATGTTTAGGAGAAAGCCTTAATTCTAAATATATGGAAAAAATCTCTGACTTAGGAGTTTCTACTTCAAGAAGTACATTAACCCCTGGGGGTCTACATCTAAAGATATTTTAGAATGGAGAGGTTATCACCCATCTTGGGTTATTTTAATGTATTTTTATCTGAAGCACAGAGATAGAAACAGAGTAGTTGTAATAGTCTCTTCTTAGAAAACTGCTGTCACACACAAAAAAGACAAGGTTCACCATCATCCAAACCCATGAGTGTCACAGTGCAGGACTGAAAAGCCACCTACTGTGACTAATCATGACTCAGCTTTCCGAATGCTCCATTTCTCTACATTTGGAAAATCCCCAAATGTGCTTCTAGAAGGAAGCAATGAATTAAACCACTTAAATAACTAAGAAATTGGTGTTAATTTATGGATCATCTAGAGACGCTTGTTGGTATAGAGCCGGACACAGCTCAGGTCACTTCTTTGACCCTCTCCATCGTTCCCCTTCCCTGGAGACTCACCCTGGCCCAGGTGGCCCCAGTTGAAGTCCATCCTTGTGCTTCTCTTCTTTCTCCTGGGGCTGGCAATGCCCAGTCACAGAGCCTGTGCTCAGGGAGTTCTTTCTGGAGTGGATAATTCTACTTCTTGCTGTCTTTTGAGTGAGATTCAGTAACTCCATTATTAGCCAGATAAAGCCAGACAGAGCCTCAGCATGGAACACAGCTGAGCATGCAAAAAAATTCCAGCTAAAAAGGAAGCCACGTTGTGTCCATTCCAAAGAATTGGATTGCACAGCTCATGTCCATGGGCCCGGGATAAGTAAGAGAGGGCATGGTAGGGACAAAAAAAAAAAAAAAGACTAGTATGTATGGCAAGATAGACCTTAAAATACATGAATTGTCACATTACCTGATTTTCATTTTTAGGGAATGTCTTCAGTTTGAAAGGAAAGTCTCCACAGGGGCATGAGAATGTAGCACAGCAAGAAGGAGATAAACAGCACATTAGCCCATGAGTCATGGGCCTGTGCTGCTGTGTCTCAGCTTCAGAGCACGAGCTGAGACTTTTCACAGATCTTCCTTTGCAATTCATGATTTATAAAAGAAAAATACATCTCTTGAGACAGTAGGAGCTTGCATCTGATCAGGTTCCAGGATTTCTGTGAGCCCCTTACAACGCGGATGTAGGCGGCAGCTCTGTGCTTCCTCTCACATCCTTCCTTCTCTCTGCTCAGCTGGGCTAGAAGATGGGTCTGTTCGTATCCACCACATGCAGACATAAACAAAGGCCGTGCTCAATTTACGGTGACTTCTTAGACCTGGGTAAATGATAATAATCGGTTTTAAAAGTAAAATTCGGGTGGATCCAGACTTTCTAGTTCATGGTCTCATTTTGTGCTTTACTGTGTACCTGGGAAGCATCATATCACCACCATTGTGTTTGTGATCATGCCGCGGTAACAGAAAAATACACGACTTTCTAGCACTTGAAGACACCCTAGGCAAAGTTATTTGTGGAATTTAAGTTGCTGTAAGACATGGGGATAACAATATGAACCTCATACTACTTTTACTTCATGAAGGTGGTATGAGATACTGATAAAACACAAAATGCTTTTCAGTTATTTGTGTTTTCATGGGCTACAAGTTTTGCCCACCTTAAAAAGGAGATGCTCCATGTTTGGGCCAAATATTATTAGGCAATTGCATCGACTTAACCTCCATCTAGCAAGGGGAAAAAAGACTAGCTCTCCTGATTAACTACCACAGAGAAGCAGCCTCCTCTCAGGGGCATAAGTTTCAAGATACTTGGCTGCATTATTACTGGGAAATGAAACCCAATGTGGCAACACTAAAATGTTAAAACTTGGCCCACTTGCGTGTTCCTGAGCCATCTGTGGCTCCTCGGTGTTCTCTCCAATCGGAGAAATGGTCCTTATGTCAGGGTGAGGCTTCCAAATGTCTTGGAATGCATCCCTAATACTCCGTTTGCTTTTGGACAAGAACCCGGAATGGGGATATACTTGTTACCCAGCCTAAAGAAATTGATAAACCAAGAGAAGAAAACACTGCAGGCCAAGTTTATAAAACTGGCTCCAGTAACCAATGGGTTCTGTTTTTGTACATTTAGAAATAATATGGAAGACAGGCCTTGAAACATGATTCATACCAAATGAATATTTAAAGGTCTAAAACCTGTGCTAACAAGTTGTTTATAGATTTAAGCTGCCCCTTCTGTTAACAACATGAGCTAATTTCAATTTCTCTAGTCCATTTTACCAAATACATGCTAAAGTGGATTTAATCATCCAGTAAATGAACAATCAGAAAAATACACAATGTTCTAGCATGTTAAGATGTAACAGGCAAAGTTGTGTAGATTTTAAATTACTATAAGATATAAGATTATCTATATGGATCTCATCAGCATGAATGTGAAGGATAATAATATTCAAGGTCCTAAGGAAGTTTGAGGGGAAATATTATATATTTTTTATTCCATCTATTCAAGTTAGTGTCTAGTTCAGTTTCTGAATTGAGAGGAAAATAATTCTAGAGTATATTCTTAAAATACATGTATTAATCAACCCATCGAGTGAACAACCCAGGAACACAAGATGAGCAAGCTGCGTGGATCTATTCTACAGCATAGTAGCTTTCATTAATAACAGGGTATTGTGCACTTAGTTGCTAAAAGGGACAATCTCCTGTTAAGTGTTCTTAACTCCCCAGAAAAACCCACATGAGGCAAAATACAAAGAGAAGCTTTTGGAGGCGATGGCTATGTGGATTTTCTTGATCATGGGGGTAGTATCATGAATTTAGGTGTATGTCCAAAATCATCAAGTTTTTTACATTAAACACATGTGGTTCTTTTGTATCTCAAACATACCTCAATACTTTTTTTTAAAAAAGAAAAGAGTGTTTCATGATTTTTATTTTTATTGGTACCTGAGTAGATACATATTCTAGCAAAGGGAGAGATTATGGGAACATTGTTTTATAATTGCACTTTCTTCTAGCCCCTTACCTTCCGTCTATTTCATGTGCTCCTCTATGTAATTGGCTGAAATGACTTAGAGAATAATGGCTAGTGAGGATTTTTATAGATTGACACCATCATGAACCTTTAAAATTAGGCATAAATGAAAAATATATTTGGAAAAACACTCAATAGAAAGAGTGGAGAATTAAGAGATCGTTCCACTCAGTGAGAAGACAACTGCATAGTAGTCCCTCCTTGTCTCAAAGGGGTTTGTTTCAAGACCACTAGTGGGTGCCTGACATTAGTGTGGATAGTAACAAACGCAAACTATGTTTTTCCAATACATATATATCTATGATAAAGTTTATGAGAAAGACATAGAGATTAACAACAACTAATAATAAAATAGCTCTGTGCATGCATGTTTCTATTGCTCTAAACCTCATCATAATGTATATTTACACCAGGTATAGTGGTGCATGCCTGTCATCCCAGTACTTGGGAGGCTGAGACAGGAGGATCACAGATTCAAAGCCAGCCTCAGCAACTTAGCGAGGCCCTCAGCAACCTAGCAAGACCCTGTTTCAAAATAAGAAATAAAGTTAGACTGGGGGTATAGCTCAGAGGTAGAATGCCTCTGGGTTCAATCCCCAGTAACACACACACACACACACACACACACACACACACACACACATACTTACACACTGTATGATTGCAATACATCAATAAAGATATATTAAAATAAAACAAATATAATAATATACTGTTAATAAAAGTTATGTGAAAGTGGTCTCTCTCTCTAAATATCTTACTGTACTATATTCACCTTTATCCTTGTGATGCCATGTGATGATCCAATGCCTACAAGACGAGATGAAGGGAGAGGAATGGCATGGGCACGTGATGTAGCATTAGACTACTAGATAAGGGTTACACCATGACAGTTGATCTGGTAACAAGGTGACTAAGTGACTAACATGTGGGTAGTGTATACTGTGTGGATATGCTGGGCAAAGGGATGGTTCATGGGCAGGACAGAATGGGACAGTGTGAGACTTAATCCCATTACTCAGACTAGGCTGCAATTTAAAACTTGCGAATTGCGTTTTTCTGGAATATTCCATTTAATATTTTCAGACTCAATTGACCACAGAGAACTGAAACTGTGGAAAGCAAAATTCTGGATCAGTGGGAACTACCAACTTCCTAAAGTCTGTTCTTTTGTGATCTGCAGTCCAGCTTGGCTTAAGGAGTTTATCAAACATTATTATTTGATTAAATAATTATTTATTGTTTTAAGAATAATAACACTTTGCTAAATAGTCCTTCAATATCTGGGCCGTGTTTTTAAAAAGGAACATAGTGGTAGGAAGCATGGAGGTAGCATGGCAAAAGAAGAAAAGCAGAGGCCCTGACAGGCAGACCTGGGGTCCTCAGCCTGCAGGCTCTCTTCCAGGGGTGGGTCTCGCGGGGGGTGGCGCAGTGGCCTTGAGGGGCCCTGAGGGATTGACTCTGGACAAGTCTGTGATTGAGAGTGCCCAGGAAAAGCCTGTGGAAGATGTGTTTGTTGAAGGTAAACAGGGATGGCACTGTGATTTTGTCTCATTCAAACATTTGCCTCTGTCTTCAGCCCACATGTCCTGTGCCCTGTGCCTTCATTAGGAAGACCCCGATATTCAGTCCCTACACCCTCTAAGTCACTTTAGCTTACCCTACATGGAAATCGAAAGCTTTTGGCATTGGCAATTTATATTTACTGCTTGGTTACTTCTTCTTTTTTCTTTTTGCGGTACTGGGGATTGAACCCAGGGACATTCTACCTCCAAGCTATACCCCCAGCCCTAATTTTTATTTTTAATTTTGAAACAGGGTCTCACTAAGTAGCTGAGGCTGGCTGCAAACCCGGATCCTCCTGTCTCAGCCTCCCAAGTACTGGGATTGCAAGTGTATGCCACCACGCCCGGGTTGGTTACTTCATTAGAATATAGATTAGGTTCAATTAGATTAAATACAAATGTTCTGAAAAAGCATTTGATTTGGGTTTTTTTTTTTCTCCCTCACTGTGGAATAATGGATTTTGTCATTATTGGTGAAAGGAGTTTCAAGTATTTATAAGAAAGAGGAGAAATATCCTGGGGAACATAAGAATTTTTGCCTTCTTGCTCAAGTAGGACTAAAAATAGATCTTTAAAAGACAGTAGAGAAAAAAGATCTGACTTTTGAAGTCTTTTTCTCAAAAAAAAAAAATCCATCTGCCTTCCTAATAAGGGTATGCTGAAGATGGGCTCTTGGATGTGAGTGCCAGAAGCTACATGGAGAGGAAAAATTTAGAAGCCAGGAGTCTGACCTGTCCAAGAATGAGTCAGCCCTTTCTTTGTAGATCTTCTCCAACCCGCCTTGTATTTCATGATGTCTTAACACTATGCCTTTGGACACATTTTGTTGATGTTCATACTATGTCTTCTAATTAATTCGTTGGCATAGTGGGTGCCACCATGAGTGTCCATCGCAGGCCAGACACTATATGAGTTGTTTGAGAACCATCATGACATAAAGTGAACTGAAGCCAGATATGGTGGCACATGCTTATAATCCCAGTACTTGGGAGGCTGAGACAAGAGGATTCTCAACAGGTTCTCAGCCAACTCCAGCACCTTAGTGAGACCCTGTTTCAAAATAAAAGAATAAAATAGGACTGGGGATAGAATGTCCCTGGGTTCCATCCCCAGTAACACACATACACACACACACGCATGCACACACACACACACACACACACACACACACACACAGAGTAGACTGAAACTATTTATTCCACCATGGAGCTGAGGTTATAACATAGTCAAACAATAAACAGGAAACATAAGAACAAAGAAATTATCTAGTATATTAGAAACTAGGGGCAAAAAAAGGACCGTAGTGGAAGGTGCTCCAGGATCTCAGGTAGCAGGGGCAGGTGGTAATTTTAAATGGGATAGTCCAGGGAAGGAACATCGAGGGATGACTTGGGATGTTGAGGTCTAGCCACTTGGACATTCGAGGGATGGGTACCAAGCTGAAGGAAGAGCAGTACAGAGACTCTGAGGCACGAGGGTGTCTGGTGTGGTCAAGGAACAGCAGGAGGCTCACGTGCCTGGAGCTGAGGGATTTAGGCAGAAACATGCAAGAGGGCTTGGAGAACTAAGAGGGCCTGGTGAGGTAGGGCCCTTCCAGCCACTCTAAGGATTCTGGTTTTGACTCTGAGTAGAACCAAGAGGCATTGGAGGCCATCAAACAGGGGAAGCTGTCACGTGATCTAACTTAAAAGAAAACTATCACCCTGGTTATTGTACTAAGTCAAAACAATAAAGGGATAAGGATGTAAGCAGAGTTCAGTTAAAAGGCTATTATATCAATCCAGGAGAAGGGGGGTGGTAGCTTGAATCAAAATCATTTCAGAGGGAGTGATGGGGAGCAATTAGATTCTGGGTCTGTTGTGATGCCAGCAGAATTTCCTGTTGAATGAGGAGCAAGATGGGAGAGGAGAGGAGTCAGGGATGACCACAAGGATCTTGGCCTCAGCGCCCAGAAGGATGAGGAGAGAGACAAATTTGTCAGTAGAAGAGGCTGAGGGACGAGATTGAGCACTTGTTGGACGTGGTTGGTGAATTTGAGATAAAGCCCAGCTGGCATTGTGGGGTACACAGCTGGACAGATGGGCTGGGAGTTCAGGAGAGAGAGCCAAGCTGAGGACACAGTTTTGAAGGTCAATGACATTTAAAAGCAATACAGGGGATGAGACCATGCAGAGAAGGATAGAGAAGAGGAGCAAGGACTGAGCCCTGGCAGAGAAGGATAGAGAAGAGGAGCAAGGACTGAGCCCTGGAGCATTCCAATTTTAAAAGGTCAGAATGAAGAAGAATCAAACTTCCTGAGAAGTTGAGGAGGAAAGCCAGGTAAGTTGAGCTCCTGGAAGCCCAATGAATGTCTTTCCAGTGAAGAGGAATTAATCACTGATCGATCGAATTTCCACCTCAGCTCTTTACTTTTCACACTGACACCATGAATGGAGATTTTCTTCTTTTTTTGTGTGTGTGTTCTGAAGTGGGCGTAGTTCTTATATCTACTACCTAATTTTATACTCAAGCAGTATGAGGCAGGAGATCAGGTATTAGGTGAATCTGTGGTTGATTGAGTGATTAGGTGATTAAGTGATTCGTTTTAGTGGTCACAAAACCCCTTAGGGGAAAGAACCAGAATTAGAACAGTCTTCCTGATCAGTTCAATAAATTCACTGAATGATGGACTCTTTCTTCCTTCTTCTACCACTTGAAGCCAAGATCTCTGACTCCACTGTCTTCCCATCCAGTTATGACTGGCCTGTGAGTTCAGTGTGGATCGAGAGCTTCCTGATCCTCAGGGTACTTTGGCCTAAATTCAGTCTACTAGTTTATGAATTGTCATTTTGCTGACCTGAAAGGGCCTCTACTTTCTGAATGTTTATAAAGTTAACACAACAAAATACACAAAGAGATTTGAAATGTTAACTATAATTCCCAGGCTCCTTGGCAGTGCATGCCAACGAGTTGGGAAGCTGAGACAGGAGAATCACAAGTTTGAGGACAGCCTCAGCAACATAGCAAGATAATTGGAAACTTAGTGAGACCCTGTTTCAAAATAAAAAATAAAATAAAATAAAGTTGGGGGTGTAGCTTGGAGGTAGAATGCCCCTGGGTTTAATCCCCAGTACCAAATACATACATACATACATACATACATATATAGGAATGAGTATGTCACTATAGGAAGTGACATATTCAAGGACTCCTCTTGGCACACCAGGGCAGGGTGACAGATTGAAAGCTCTCTGGTCAGACTGCTCTGGTTGAAATCTTTCCTTTGCCTACTACTGTGTAACCTGGATTTGGGACAAGTTATTAACTCTGTACCAAAAAAAAATCTCATCTGTAAAGATGGAATCATGATAAAAATAATAAACAGAAATTTATCAAGGTTTGAAATGTGAGAACCGAGACCGAATACATAATGCCTTTAGAATGGATCTAGTACAAAGTAAGTGCCTTGTGAGTCCTGAATTTCATGACCTCTGCCCCCCCAGCATTAATCAAGGTTCCTTGAACCATGTTGGTACTCGGTCTGTGCCCTGGAAGAGGACAAGTACGGGAAGACAAGTGTAAAGAACTGATCAATAGTATGGCTGCAATATTCCAGGGAAAATCAGGAGGGACACTTAATGCGGCTTGAGTCCAAGCCGGTGGCCACGTGAGGGAATGGGATGAAAAGAAGGAGCTCTGGCTGTGGTTCAGTCATGAAGCAAGCTCGCCAAGCCTCAGAGGGAGAAAGCGCGGCAGGACGCAGGGCCGGGGGAAGTGGGCCTCAGGCACCCATAGGTGCTGCCTGGCTATGGTTCAGTCATGAAGCCAGCATTCCAAGCCTCAGAGGGGGAAAGCGCGGTAGGAGGCAGGGCAGGGGGAAGTGGGCCTCAGGCACCCATAGGTGCTGCCTGGCTGCAGCCCCCTTCGCAGTTCTCTTCCTGCCGACACACACCAGAGACAGACTTTGGAGGCCTGAGAAAGGTGGGACAGAGTGTGGAAAATGAACCCCTACATGTAAGGTAAATGATTTTATTCAACTTCCTCCCATCCTTTTCTGAAAAAAGAAAAGGAGAGAAAATTTTTCTCAGCTATTCTATACACGTAATAGGCGCCCAAGTAGGAGAATAGTAAAAATCACCAAAATGGGATATTTATCAGTGAGCTGAGGGAAGAAAATTGAACTTAGATATTACATAAATTGGATAATCACTTCCAAAAACTGAGAGGTGACTACTTCTCAGCAAGTAGAGATGCCATTTTTGCCTTGGATAAAGATCCTTATTTGGCTTTCTGTGTATCTCTACACACACACACACACACACACACAGCAGGGCTTTGGAGAAATAGGAACCTATATTTCAGTTGAAGCTTTCTTGTCAGATAACTTTAATCTTTTAAAAATAAATCTCTTTGGCCCTACTTTTCTTATCTGTAGTATGAAATATTAATCCCAATTAAGATAATTGTTTTTGAGGATTTGGATATCAAGTCTTATGAAAAAAAAAACCCAGTAATGTATCTGCTCAGTTTAAACTCATTGTGTTGATGTTGTTTACTTTCTATAATAAACATCAACCTTGAATTTATATTTTAGGTCCTTGTCAAAAAATAAACAAAGTAAAGAGAATCTGAATTGTTCTGTGTTCAGATTTAACTCTGTTTACTCAATACATTTGTTATATTCTTCTATTATAGCACTTATGGAATTCAATTTGATTATTTTTGTGTCTGTATACAAGTTGTGGTATATAAATACAAGCTACAAGCTGGGCGTGGTGGCACATACCTGTGATTCCAGTACTTGGGTGGTTTAGAGAGGAAGACCAAAACTTCGAGGTCAGTCTCAGCAACTTAGTGAGATCCTCAAGAATTTAGTGAGACCCTGTTTCTAAATAAAAATATAAAAAGAATGGGATTATAACTTGGAGGTAGAATGTCCCTGAATTCCATCCCCAGTACCAAGAGATTAAAATAAAATAAAATAAAAATTCAAGCTATAAAGCCTAACTGTATCCAGTTAAGCAAGAAGACAGGAAGGTTTATTTATAGGATATTTTTTTCTCTCGGAATTCCACTAAAAAGAAGTAAAGGGTTTTAAAAGCATAAGTTCACAATCCAAAAGAACAAAAGAGAAGAAATTAGCAATAAAATGTTGGAAAGCAGAAAGTAGAAAAAGAGCAATAATTGACTTGTAAGGCTTTAGAAGTATAAATTATAAGTCAACATAGAGGGGTTAAATAAAACCCCCAGACCTCAAATCCTTTAGGTCATAGAGAGGAGAAGGTTCCCCTATGAAGAAGATGACAGTCCCCATAGCAAGGGGTGGAGCGATAAAAACCAACTCTAAAGATACTGATAATTTAGGATTGTCCAATATAAGGTCCAAGACAGATCACCATAGAATGAAATTTGTAGGTAACAAACTTCAACTGTGTGTAGAGAACTTCCAGCTAGATTTTTGGTACCCCAATCTTAAATATTTTCAGACAGCCGAGGGTCACCATACACCCAAGTAAAGTATCTAACGTGAAAGAGATTTAGGCACAGAAAACCAAGCAGCAAGGAGAAAATAGAGAATGTGAATGCTTCCGACATTAAGCCTGCCAGAGACAAGCTAGCAACAAAGCCCTCAAAGAAACAAAGAATTCACATTTATAAATATAAGAAAAGGTATATTAAGGGGAGAAGGACATTCAGAAGAAAAGTAACAATTCTTAGGAATTAAAAATGTGTTGCAAATGTCAAATACTCAATGGATGGATTGGAAGACAAAGTTGAGAAAATCTCTCAGAAATTAGAGTCCAAAGGATTTAATAGAAAGGATAAGAACATTAAACAATAGTTCCAGAGAGCTTAATAGCCACATAATAGGAGTCCTAAAATAGAAATAAGGAACACAAAGAGGGTGATACTGTCTAAGATATATTTAAAGACTGCTTCCAGGAATAGAAGAACACAAACTTAGAGAATGAAAGATTCCATGAGTGTCTGGCAAAATGGGACAAAAATAGACCCAAATCAATATGCATTCTTGTGAAACTGAAGAACACCAGGGATAAAGACATGATTCTAAAAGTATCTGGAGGAAGGCAAGACAAAAATACAGGTTATATACAAAGAAAACCCCCAAATGGATATATTCTCACCAGTATCAATACAGTCATCTCAACACTGACTGAATACTAACTACCTTTACAATTTGGGAGGAAAACTAATCTCAATCTAAAAGTATGTACCCAACGAAGTATAAATTATGAATGAAAATAAACTCAATAATTTCAGGTGTTCAAAAGTTTTTTTAAGAAATTGACTTACCATAAATCCTTCCTCAGAAAGCTATGGGACTACCTGTAATGAAGAAGTAATTCATGAAACAAAGACTCCGAAGTAAGATGTTGCAGGACAACTCTATGTGACAGTTGTGTGTCAGTCCTCTTTACCATGAACGTATAAAAAATGGCCAGTTCCAATCTCAAAGACTTGCGAGGTGAGGGTGAGGGAGGGGGACACCCGGTGGGGAGAGCAACAAGAGTTGTGTGCATTTTTTTTAACACTCTCTACCCCAATATGATCTAAAATTACAAGGTGCTGAATAAAAAGAAGTAAAATAAAAAGCAACCAGTCTCGATTGGAGAGCTCAGGAGGCTTAAAAAGACATGCCTTCCCAAAGTGAAAATTGGTAGAAAATGTTATATTTATGAAGATTTCAATAACTAAGGAGAGGCCAGAATGTATTAGTCATCTAATAGCTAAACAGGCAATAACAAAAATATGTTCTTCAGGTAAAGAATCCAAGACAGATTAATATAGTGTAGGTTAACATATACTATGAGCTTTAGCTCTAAAAATATTGAATATTGATCTAATCAAAATATGCTTATATATGGCATATATTTAATTATACTGGAAGGATAGATGAATGAGATGTATGCTAAGTAGAGGGAAACAGTGTGTGGGAAGTCAGATGATTTGTAAAGATGAAAAGCGGTACAAAAACTGGAGTTTAGTAACATGGAAGTAAATATCAAAATGATAATGAAGGACAAAAATGTTGAAAGTCTTCAGGCATCAAAAAATTCTGGGTGGAGTGTGAACTGGCTAGGGGAATGTTGGCTCTCAAACTGTAGAGCTATTTGACTCTTTAAAATATGTTTATACACATTTTTAAAATTTAAATTGAAGTTACTTAGAAAGGAAGGCTACTGAGTCATTTGAAGGGCTAGAGAATTGAGCTTAGAACTATTTGGAACTAGGCTTGGAACTATTTGGAAGTACCAAGCCTGGGCCATTGTCCAACATAAGTATAAAGGAGTATACAACATTGTCACTCAAGCCATGGATGACAGACAGCTTGACCCTCGACATTGTGGTAGAAAAGACCATCAACTGGCTCTGTGGACAGGCTTCATCATTTACTGAAAAAACAAAATGAACAACAACAAAAAAACACAAAGGGTAATCACCAGTCCCAAGCTAGAGGGGCTGACTGCTAGGTGTATAGTTTATGTATTTAAAGGGTAAAAAGGAAAGACTACTAAAATCCAATGGATTGCATGTCTACGAGAGGCAGATCTATAGAGATGGAAAATAGATTAGTGGTTGTCTAGACCTGGGAGTAGGAGGGGATTGGAAAGTGACTGCTAGTGAGCCTGAGGTTTCTGATGAAAATACTCTAAAATTAGATTACAGTGGTGGCTGCATAACTATGGTTGTACAACCCTAAAAACCATTAATTTTTTTCAGCTTAAATCAGTGAATTTTATGGCATGTAATTTATGTCTCAACAACACTGTTGGACATGGGTTGTCTTTTGTTATAGTATATGATGAGGTAAGTCAACCTAGATAGAGTCTACAACAGGGCAAAGTATTTGCTAAATTCCAGGATGACAGCCTCAAAAGGCTATTTGCCAAGGGGTATTTTAACAAAACTTTTACCTCTATACTGTTTTCCATAGTGGCTATATTAATTTATATTTCCACCAACAGTGAATAGGATTTCCTCTTTCTCCACATCCTCACCAGAATTTTCTACTTTTTAATCTTTTTGTCAATAGCCATGTTAACTGGGACAAGGTAGCAGCTCATGTTTTTAATTTGCATTTCCCTGATGGTCAGGGATATTGAGCATTTCTCATATATCTTTTGGCTATTTGTCTATCTTCTTTTGAGAAATATCCATTCAGACCTTTAGCCCATTTCTTATTTAAAAATTTTTAAAACAGACTTTTATTGATGTATTGTAATTATGCATCATAGTGAGGTTCAAAGTGCTACAAACACTTGGTGTGCTTCCCTTCAGATTCCGACCCCTTCCTCTTTCTCCCCGTACATGTTCATGAGATTGGTATTGATACCTTTATATATAGGCACAGTATTATTTAATTATTTGCTTTTGCTATTTAGGTAGCTTGAGTTCCTTATATATTCTGGATATTAACCCTTGTCAGGCTTACACTTAGATAGGAGGAATAAGTTCTGGTGTTGTGTGGCACCGCAGGGTGAGGTGAATATAATTAACAATAACACATTGTATATCTCAAAATATTTAGAAGAGAGGATCTTGAGTGTGTTTACTATAAAGAAATGGTAAATATTTAGGGTGATGAGTATGCTAATTACCCTGAGTTGATATTTATCAATGTGCCTCATAATTGTGTAAAAATACAGTGTGTATATCAAAAACTAAACTAATAAAGTATTATATATTTTATATGCATATGATATATATGTGTACATAATATATGTCTATATACTATATGAAGGAGCCAATAATCTATTTATATATACGTATGTATGCTTCTTGGTATTTTCCTAGGGGGCTGTACCATTAGCAATCCTCTTATCTGTTGAGCCATTAAACTTTTAATATCATTAGTAAACTTACATTTTTCTGCATTGGGGCTGCTTTGCGTCATCAACTGGAAGGTATCTACCATCCTACTAGTTCCATGCCCACTAATGCCCCAGAGGTCTGACCTTGCAACATCTGCCGCTGTTTCTAGGGGAAAGGTCCTTTATCAGCCTGAGACTCTAGCAGAAGGTTATGCACAAGGTGCTTAACTGATCATGAGCTATACCCCGGCCAGAGGCGTGTGACCCATGGTTGATCATCTGAAACACTTTCATCTACACTCCTGCTGTCCCTTGTCATCTCCCCATCCCCACCCCACCAAAAGTCCAGTCCAGGATTAGGTTTCCACCTGCCTTCACCACCATTACAGCCAGGGGGGGCTGGAGAGTGAGTCCCTCCTTCCCAGCTGTAGCTGCTATCTATCTCTGTTCTGTGTTCATATTCAGCTCTCACCCCGGTCCTCTTCATTGGATACAGAGAGCCCTTGCCACTCTCCGCAATCCCCTGCTTACTTGCTACCTCACCACCTCCCAGCTCTTACGGAGGACCATTTCTTAAAATAAGCAAAATAGATAGATGGTTAGTAGATTAATTCTTAGCTCTGTTAGCAACCTCATCTCCCTCCTTCCCCATCGGCTGCAAACTTCTCTACATCCACTTATTAGCCCTTTCCACTTTCTTATAGCAGTGCGCCTGTTCCTGCTCAGACAACCTTCCACCTCTGACTCCTTCCTACCTTTCTGTCTCTGGGTCCTTGCTTCATCAGGAATCCTTCCTGATCCAGAAGTGGCCACATAGAGGTCTAACATCAAATGAAAGTGGCGAGAACTGGTTTGTGTATTAGAAACTCTCCTTCCCTTCCTTTCCTGGGTTCATGTTCGTCCTCTCTCTCTCTCTCTCTCTCTCTCTCTCTCTCTCTCTCTCTCTCTCTTGTACAGGCAGGAGATTGAATCCAGGGGCTTCTACCTATGATATATACCCCCAGCCCTGTTTTATTTTATTTTTATTATTTCTTAACATTTTTATTGGTGCATTGTAAACATCCATCATAATGAAGTTCAGATCCATAGGGATATACATGCCACAGCACTTAGTGATCTTTTCCCTGGTTCCCACCCCACTCCCTCCCCTTCCCTGTGCATGATATTGAGATAGACATTGATAATTTTTTATATGTGCCTTTGCCAACTGAAGTGCTTGATTCATCCAATCTCCCTCCCTCCATCCACCTCTCTCCCCCTACCCACCTCCATCACTGCACAGGGGTTTCTCCTTCTCTGTCTGAAGTCCCTTTTGTATCCCACGTACTCCCTAGCTTCCACATATGATGGAAAACATATGAACCTTCATTTTTTGTGATGACTGATCTCTCTTAGCATAATATTCTCTAGTTCCATCCTTTTTCTAGCAAATGACATAATTTTGTTCTTTATGGCTGAGTAGAATTCCACTGTAGGCATATCCCATAATTTTGCAATCCGCTCATCTGTTGATGGACAGCTTCACTGGTTCCATAACATGGCTGTTGTGAATTGTGCTTGTGCTGCTATAACCATAGATATGTATGTATCACTATAATATTATGGTTTAAATCCCTTTGGACAGATGCCCAGGAGTGATATAGCTGAATCATATGGTAGTTCCATTCCTAGTCTTCTGAGGAATTTCCATACTGATCCCTACAGGGGATATACTAATTTGCAATCCCACCAACAGCATTTAAGAGTTCCTACTTCCCCACATCCTCACCAGCATTTATTATTGTTTATATTTTTATGACTGCTATTCTAGTTGGGGGTAGGTTGAGTCTCATTGTATTTTTGATTTGTATCTCTCTGATTGCTAATAATGTTAAACATTTTTTATATATTTGCTGAGCATTTCTGTTTCTTCTTTCCCCTATTTTATTTTTAACTTTGAAAAAGAGTCTCACTAAGTTGCCTAGGCTGGTCTCAAACCTGTCTCAGCCTCCTGAGCACTGTGATTACAGACATGTGCCATCACTCCGGGCTTTCTTGGGTATTTCTAATATATATCAATTCTTCATATTCTAGAACAATTCTTCATGATCCCCAGCCTCTCCTAGGATGCTGTCTTTTCCTCATCTCAGCCAAATATCTCAGTAGCAGTTTTAACACAGGTCTCAACTACTTTATGACCTATTTATCTTTCAACTCACCCCAAATCACTTTCTGCCCATACCACGCAGGGTCCAGCAATGACTGCCCACATACGGAGTCCAGCACATCCCCATCTGCCTCTGTCCCCTACCCACCTCCATCACTCTGCTGGGGTCTCCTCCTTTGTCGGGAGTCTCCGGTCTCATGTGATATGTTTCAGGTCTCATGTGATTGGTTTTCTGTCTCCTATTCAGTACGATCAATCTTAACTCTTTATACTCTCTGTGTCCTTTTTTATTTTATGGTACTCTGAAATTTCTCCAGCCATTTCTGCATATCCAGTGGATTCTCATCCTTCATCTACCCTAAAATAACATCTCCCGTAGCTGTTATGGGGCTTTTCTCTGCTTTCTCTACAACTCTTTATTATTGATAGTCTTCTATACATTTATTATTTCAACAATCAACTGAGTGTTGATAGCTCTGAAATTCAAACTGGCAACTAACACTCTATTTCCAGCTTCAGACTCACACACAGCTGCCTCGTTGACACCCCTTACTAACTACAGTAGTGACTTCAAATACAACACATTCAAAATGGAATCCTACCTGTGTTTGTTCTTTCACCTGGGGACTTATCTTTAGTGACACCCTCATGACACCTAATCTTAATACTTGGTATCATCTTTTATTTCTCCCTCAATCCCCATATCCAGCATGCCTCTTCATTCTATGCATTTTCTCTCCTAATATGTTTTTCCCTTTCCTTACCTCTCCATCCTCATGAGCCATTCCTATTCTATGTTTTTATTGTTACTCACAGAGTGCTGAAATAGCCCCCAACTCCACCCCACCTCTATCCTTTCCACTTCAAATCTACCTTCTTCACAATTACTAATTATAATCTATATTACAAATTTGGTGATATCTATTCTTTGCTTTTAAGAGATAATTTTGACCTCTGAGATAATATCCAAAATCCATCTCCAGACATACAAAATTCTGTGTAATCTGAACCCTGGCTTGCCTTCTATCCTTATATCTGCACTTTGTATATCCTTATATCTGCACTTTATATCTGCGCGCGCACACACACACACACACACACACACACACTATACAATACATCTCTTGTCTCCATCTTTTTGCTTCTATTGTATTTTTTTCCTGGACTTTACCTCATTTGCCCTGTGGTCCCCTTGCTACATGAAAAGTTTTGCTATATATTTATTGGAAAGTAAGGAGGGACAGAGGAAGAAAAGAGGTGTGAGAACACCTTCCTCCCTTGACTGCATGTTTCCTCTTCAGCCCCTCTCACTCACGCGTCTCACTTAATGTTCAGCTTCAATATCTCCACTTCCTGGGAGCTTTGATCCTTTCCCTTTCCCAAGGAAAATAAGAAGTCGTCCCCTTTTCTGGTAAAAATCACTGTGTACCACTCCACCAGTGCACTTAGCAGGCCATGTCACCATGACACCAGACAGTGAATTCCAACCGTTGTCCATCTTAATATCATCATTATGCTTCATGGATAGCAGGAAGTCATTGAATGTTTTGGTAATAGATCAATTATTATATTTTACAGATCATGCCAGGATAAATGAGAAATGAAGAGCAACTTCCAAAACCTGACGCGCTTCCCCAGTGCAGTGGATCTTGCCTGGCTCTGTCAACTGAACTCAGGTAGGTCCATGTTAGAAAGTTGGTCAGAGAAAAAGACTCAGGTAAGATAATTATGCAACATTTATGCGTCTATAAAATCTGGGCTAATTTGAAGATCTTTCAAATTCCAGGTGAAATCTCTTAGGAAAACAAAACAATCGAAGCAGGATGATTTGAAAACTTAATAGATTCAGGAAAGGAATTTGTAACAGGTAACAGTACTTATTAGTTGAGACAAGTTATAGTAATAATGAAATAATGCATCCTTCCCAAGGACAGATAGAGGGGATATCTTCAGGGATGAACATAAGTCACTTAAGATAACATTATGATCATCAACTTTATTTTTATTGCATGTTCATCATCAAAGGGAATTCCTATGTGTAGCGGGTACACAAATTCAACACTTCCTCAGCATTTTCTCTGCAAGTTAGCATTAAATAATGTGCAGAACAAAACACAGCTGGAATTATAGTTGTTTTTAATTATGGACGATGAGGTTTTTGGCATGGTTATCACTCTTTCCCCAGTGAGGTGGTAGAGGGAAAACAATTTTTAAGGCCATACAAGAAAGTATGAGTAAGGGAAATGTCCATTGTTCTATTCTTTCAGCTACCAAACTGTACAGAACAGAACTGAACTTTGCCATCTTTGAAAGAGAATCAGAAGTACCCGTGAGCATTCTGAACAGACTGTGCTCCACACAGTCGATGCGTGCTTCATTAATAGATGATGCTTGCTACTTCAATGGCGGCCTGCTGGCTGGCTGTTTTTAGCTGGATAAATGTTTCTGATGGTACTCTCCTGCCCCATCCCTCATTCTCTGTGAGCTGTTTTCTGCCTGTCTGTTCTCCATGTGATAGCTATCTAGCCAGCTATCTATTTTGGGAGCTCAGTGCCAGTGCTACCATAGCAAGACTGAAGAAATAAAAATGTGTTCAATAAATGTCAACCTTTGAAGCAGGAAATTTTGATTCAGTAGTTCACTGAGAACAGCTCGGTGAAAATAGGCATGGGCATGAGCTAGCTCTACAAAAGTGAATTCTTGACCTCATGACTCTTTCGTTGGTCTTTTATAGAAAAAAAATATGGGACACTAGATATCATGCACCCATGAATATATCTAAATGATAAATTGGCCTCATCCTAGTACCTGAGACGAGTCTGTCTCAGACGCAAAGTCTCACCATCCACTCAATCCTTCCTCTTTTGATCAAGTCCTCTTATCTGACTATTGCTGAGTGTGCTTTGAACCCTTGACTATTTAGGATAGAATTCAGCAAGGGCAGGGTATACAGGCTGAAAGAGAGTCACGGTTAGAGAGGTAAAGAGGATCTCTTAAGCAATGTCAAGGAACTAAATATTTTATCCTATGCATATAAAGTGAATTACCATTATTTTTGTGTGGTACTGGTGATGGAACCCAGGGGAATTCTACCTCCAAGCTACACCCCCAGCCCCATTTTTTTATTATTTGAAACAGAGTCTGGATAAGTTGCTGAGAGCCTCGCAAAGTAGTCGAGGCTGGCTTTGAACCTGCGATCCTCTTACCTCAGCCTCCCAAGTACTGGGATTACAGGTGTGCACTACCATGCCCGGCTGAATTACCACTATTTTATGTGACAAGAGAGTTTGTTTAAAATGGAAGAGAAATCAAAGAGAGATCTTATTAAAGGGAGATAGTGTTTTTTTAGTTACTGAATAGTGTAAAGGTACATATTTATGTAGTTGGAACTATCAAAGTGATACTTGTTCATTCAAAAAGCATATACCCTTATTGTAGACCTATTATTAGTCAAGTAGTGTACCAACAGGTAAGACTATAGCCATCCATAAGTAATACTGGCATGATCTCCATCCTCATGGTTAAATTCAGTATACAACCCCACTGTGTTGATAAATAGTATGAACAGAACATCACGAGCGAAAGATAGCAGTAAAGAAGGACAGCTACCTCAGTCTTGGAGTGGTCAGTGTAGGCTTTGAAGAAAAAGAATAATAATTGGTATAAATGTTTAATTTATGGAGGGAAAGTCAGGAAGCATATGAGAGCAGTGACGTGCTCCAGGTAGAGGTAACAACATGTTGTCAGGCTGTGTTCTAGAGAAAGTATGGGCTATTTTAGGAAGAAATTTAGCATAGATGAGGGTGGGGCACAAGGATTAAAAGACAAGAGACACTGTTAGAGGGGTATGCAGGGTCTCTTAAGCAATGTCTAGGAACTACAATTTTATCCTAAATGTATGAAGACAAGTGTCACAATTTTAGGTGACAGAAGAGAGATTGTTTAAAATAGTACGTCAAGGAGTTAAGATTGCATCCTACAGAAAATGGAAAGTGACACAGGAATTTTATGGAAGAAATCATGTGATATGACTTAAGATATATATATATATATCTTCCATATATATATGGAAGATAATTTGGAAAGAAACCAAATGTGTTATAATGCAAGTTCAGAGAACTGAGGACCTAGCCTTGAGTTTTGTTGGTTGAGAGCGAAGTAGATGTGATGGATAATATTTAGGTGGAAACGCCGGCAAGGCTTGGTGATTGATGTGGTAAGGAGAAGGATGGTGTGCAAGCATTTGGATCGGGCACAGGAGTTGGCAACTTATCATGAGCTTTGACATGGAACCTACACAGATGAGCAGTCACAGATTTTGAGTTTGGGATTTGTGTGCCTGTGGGACATACACCTGTTGAAATCCAGTCAACAGCCTAATGCTTGTGAGAACAATTCGCATTGAAAATAAAGATGTCATGTAAGTGATAGGCACACCCAAGGAGTAAGCAAAAAGGTATGCAGAATCAGATGTTGGTGAGGACACCGACATATGGGAAAAGCAGAGGAAGAGAAATGAAAGGTGAGTCAGAGGAATATGTGTTTTTTTTCTCTTTTGAGACGCGAGTAGTTAACCATGTCAAATGTTCTAGAAAGGTCAAGAAAGATAATGAGGGGAAATGTGCTGTTAGTAATGTCATTATGTTTTTATACCCATCAAGTCTTTTTATTTCCTTAGCACATTAGTTTTCATTTCCTTAATACATCTGGCTTTTCCTCCTCCTCTACCTCTAATCACAATCATCCACTCTATAAAAACAGTCTCGGCAGCGAATTGTAACATTTCAATCAAGGTCAAACACATTTGCCAGAAACACTCCTCCTCACACTTAACCTCTAACGTTGTGATATCAGAACACTAGTTTTCTAGTTTATGGAAAAAGAAAAAGAAATGAGATTAGAAAAGTGGACATATATTTCATTTGAGTTAAATATAGTTGCTGGTTCAAATGATTTGTGCAATAATTATTTTTGCCTATCCTAACAATCACTTAAGTAGTCAATTAGAATACTAGCGCTATGAAGCAGATAGCCCCAAATAGGGAAAACACTATTTTTAAGCCAGCATATTCGATTGCTTTGACACAATCTTAATTTTTTTTACTGGGGATTGAACCCAGAGGCATTCTACCTCTGAGCTCCACCCCCAGCTCTCCCTTTCTAACATACTTTTATTGGTGTAATGTAATTATACATCAGAGTGAGATTCAATGTAATACAAACATATGTGCACACATCACTTGGTGAATTTCCCTCCATATAACCCCTCCCCCTTCCTCCCTCCCAGTACATGTTAGTGAAATTGGTAGAGAAGCTTTCTTGTATGGACATAATCTTATTTGAACTGTTAGCCCTTTTTATTCTTTTTTTTTTTTTTTGCGGTACTGGGGATTGAAGCCAGCGGCATTCTACCTCTGAGCTACACCTCCAGCCCTACTCTTTTTATTCTTTATTTTGAAACAGGGTCTCACTAAGTTGCGGAGGCCTCACTAAGTAGCTGAGGCTGGCTGCAAACCCGGATCCTCCAGTCTCAGCCTCCCAAGTACTGGGATTCCAAGTATGCGCCACCACGCCCAGTTTATTCTTTATTTTGAAACAGGATCTTGCTAAGTTGCTGAGGGTCTTGCTAAATTGCTGAGGCTGATATCAAACCTGTGGTCTTCCTGTCTCAGCCTCTCAAATACTGGCATTACAGGCAGGCACCACCACACCTGGCTCACAATCCTAATTTTAACACAATTATACATTTTAATGAGAAAAGAATCTATCCTCTGATATGTCATCCTCCTGAAATGTTGAATAAATCCTGTGTACATGTTATCCATAGTTTTCTTTTCAATGCTTTTAACAAATTATTAATTCATTGTATAAAATCCCACTGGTATATCAAGTAGAAACATAAAAATTTCAACATTTCAGTGTAGCCACTTTTTCTCTAGTGAATAATGATGAGTAGTCTTTGGCAAAGAAATGAGTTATGAAAATCTTTGTATGTGAGTGAAGATTGCAGGCGCTAACACTGGATTTCGTGTTACAGAATTCCAAATATAAGGCAATACTATAAATATGTAAATACATCGGAGAATACTTTAAAATTTTTGAGCTGTACTTATTCATGGAACTAAATATTCTCATGCGTTTTTCTTATTAATGTTTCTAGCTTTATTTGCACACCAAGCCACATGCCAGACATTTATTATTTGATGATAGGAGATATACTTCACACATACCACACAAAAGTTCTTCCTTTGGCTACAAAAATCACTTGCCAACTTGTGTGATTAAATTTCATAGTGAGCACCAATTAGAGGCAATGACAAAATGTTTCTCATTGCAGCTAAGAAAAGAAAAGGTCCCAATGGATCCACTGTCAAAGCGAAATAAATCATGTTCACATCTCTATAGTCACTAATTTCTTTGATAAACTTAATTCCCTGACTGAGCTTTGTCCAAATCTGACAGGAATATCCAGTAGAGATATAGAAGGTTGAGGGTGTGTAGTTAAGTTTCCCCCTTAAACAAACAAAGCTATGATACTGTCTTAGGAGGTTGGGTAAGTACCTCTACAGAGACTTGAGTTATTCAAGAGAATGAGGACTGGGTCGAAACCGGGTGAAATGTTCTGATGGTTCCAGGGTGTTCTTATTATTTCTTTTAGTAACAAAGGGATGATATGATTAATACGGCCATTTCTGCAACACCAGAGTTACATGATTACCGTAATTAGCATAATACGGCTGTCAGTGCAAGCTTCTCAATAGCCCTCTGCACATTGCTGTCTAGTTCACCCTGCCTCCTCTTTTCTATGTGTATGAGAAGCATTTTGCTAACAGTGGGAGAACACAAGAAATACCTGGAAGGAGCAAGAAGGCGTAAGAAACCTTCTTAAATATGAATGAATCCAATTCAGTGATGTGTCTTCATGAAACTTGATATTCATTGAGCATATTTAACATTTTCCACTATTTTTTCCTATGCTGAGAATGAACCACCTTCACTGTACTTTTCTTTTAGAAAAATTCATTGGAGATTTTCTTTTTGTGTGAGTGTGTGTGTGTGTGTGTGTGTGTGTGTGTGTGTGTATGGTACTGGGGGTTGAACCTAGGGGCGTTGTACCTCTGAGCTACACCTCCAACCCTAATTTAGTTTTTATTTTAAACAGGGTCTCACTAAGTTGCAGAGGGCCTTACTAAGTAACTGAGGCTGGCAACAAACCTGAGATCCTCCTGTCTCAGTCTCCCAAGTACTAGGATTACTGGAATGTGCCACCTTAAATGAAAGCCAAGGAATATGTTTTCCTTCTCCCTCCCTCATGTCTTCCTTCCTTCCTTCCTTCCTTCCTTCCTTCCTTCCTTCCTTCCTTCTTGCTTTGGAATAATGGTATGAATTAGACACAGATAAAAAGTAGCATGGAAGTAGTATCAGACAGCATAAAATGAATGCTTCAGTTTGTTTAGTACTCAATTATTCATCATATGATCTCTTGGAAAACAGGAGCAGGGTGATATTTCTTGTTCCCGTATGCTGAGCACTCTGCTGTAGGTGCAGTTGTCATGGATACGGCTTGCCTGAGCTCAGGCAGACCTTGACTCTCCAGTGTTTACAGGGAGTTGATAGACTGAATCTCAGCGTTAGACAGCAGGGCGTTGTGCTTGCTGAAAGCCCAGCCGAGCAGGCGCGGTGGAACTCCTTGTCCCCATCTGGGGGTGCTCTGATAAGATTAGAAAACGCCATCATCGGTCCATTTACTTTCCCCTGCCTTTCAGGGGAAGAGAGAAGAGGAAAAAAGGGAGGGGAGTGCCGAGTGTGGACAGATGAAATAGATCCATAAACCTAAAATAGACCACTGAACAGGCCCCCCAGTGGGCCGGTTATCATCAGAGTCATCTGTAAGAGTGAACAACTCTGCTGATGAAAACCTCAGCTCTGTCAGCGTTCAGCAGCCGCAGTGCACACAGGCACATCGGCTCCCCGAGTTCAGAGACCAGGACTGATTCACGGCAGAGCTTCCTCAATTACCTCCTAACACACCGCACCCAGGAGGTGAGGTGTGATCATTTGGTGAATTAAATGTGTGCTTTCCTGCCAGTTCCTGTCCATTTCCCTAATCAAAAAATAAATATCCACGGTGCCAGGTGCCTACTGAGGAGAACAAGTTTTAAAATAGCTAGCCAGCAAGGCTCTGGCAACGGCCACAGGGGTGGGCTTTGGTGAAGGCGTGGGTCCTGGCAGCCCTTGCTGTCTCTGGGACGGGCTACCCTCTAGAGCTGATGGAGGCCTAGATGAGGGGCATGGGCACTGAGGAAGCGCTGGCTTTCTGCCAGCTGGTGTGGACGCATTGGGCTGTTTTAACAGCTGGTTGCAGACACGCCATCGCAGAGGCACTGGACTGCAGCCCCGCTACAGGGTGTGAGGTAGAGCCTCCCCAGGCTGCGTTCCCATCCATGAACATAAATGTTTCCATCAAGGAACACTGGCCATACTCTACCGTATTTACAAATTGGTCTCCCTGAAATGTTCAAGTACTTGGCAAAAGAGACCTTGGGTGGGAAGGACTTTATCATTCTCAGGTAACCAGGTTGTTGTCAAGTCTAGACATACTTCAGGGTCCACCGTGCAATGAGAAAAGAGTGTTGTCTTTAGATGGTGAGAGGTACCTGGACAGACAGGATGCAGTCGGGGTGGACAGTGTTGGACTGCAGACAGTCAGTGCTAAACAGTCTCAAGCGTTGAACCATAGCTTCAGCCTTGCACCGCTTAGAAGAAGGGGAAGAATTTATACTTGCCTCTAGAAAAGCCATTTAATCATACATTTAAGGAAGGCAATACCTAGAAACTATGTACACTAAATCTGGGCAATTTTACAGGCTGAACATGTTGTTTCATATTTTACTTTTATGCAAATAAGATTGACCCAAACAACTGGGAAGAAGGTCATTAGAACCATATATTACTCCCTTCCCCTAGAAGAACACGCTGGAACATTTGTTTTCTTTTTCTATCTAAGGGGAACAGGGTATAGAAAGCATTTTGGGGTGTGTGGACTTTCCTTACATGTTTCATCTTATTTATATTGTTCAACCTTTCCGTACCCAGTCATGTTATCATCTAAATTATGTCTCCTCAAAATTCAAAATTGGAGCCCTACCCTCCAATACCCTAGAGTGTGATTATATTTGAGACAGGGCCCTTAGAGTGGTGAAGTAAGATGAAGTCCTTCTGGTGAGCCCTCATCTAATCTGACTGGTGTCCTTATAAGAAGAGGACCGCACATGGGGTGGGGATGGGGTACAGATGAAGATATTTAGAAAGTGACCATCTGCAACCCAAGGAGAAGTCAGCCCTGCTCGCACCGTGGTCTTGCCATCCCAACTTCCAGAACGTTGGACAATGAATTTCTGTCATCTAATCCTCTAAGTGTGTGACACAGCTCTAGCACACTAACACAGAGAGGGCTCTCTCTATCCCCTGGTTCCACATCACTGGATCCCATCAACCGTGGATCAAACCTATCTTTAAAAAATTGTGTTTGTGTCGAACATGTACAGACCTTTTCTCTTGCCACTGTTCCCTAAACAATACAGCATAACAACAATTTATGTAGTATTTGCCTGGCGTTAGTTGTTGCAAATCATCTAGAAATGATTTAAGGTATATCAGATGATGTCTACAGGTTTTATGCAAACGCCGCACCATTTTGTACAAAGGACTAAAGCATCCATGGACTCTTGGTACCCATGTGTGGAGGGACATTCTGGAACCCACCCCCAGCAGATACTAAGGGATGACTGTACACTGTCACTTACCATGGTTGGCCCCATAAAACTGCATCCAATGGAGGAGAAGCGTTGGAATATTGAAACCTCCACTTTCTTAATACATGCTTTCATGTAAATCTGATCAACATTTTTGGTGTTTTTGCTCTGTCTAATCATGGCTTCATTCCATGTTCCCACCCTCATCCCAGCCTGTGTACACCTTTAACTCCTCAGTTTCCCTCCTGGTTTGGGATCTGATGCATCTGTCCATCCATCATCTGACCTTTCTCATTGTCTTTGGCACCTCTTTCTGGTGGCATCTTGGTAGGATTTCACTTCCTCTGTGGACTCTTTTCACGCTCAGTCCTTCTGTGAGAAATGTGGAACCAGACTTCTCAGCGTACACCTGCTCAGGGCTGACACCTGAGCAGAAACAGAGGTGGGTGGAGTGGGCTGTTAATGCCCTTGTCTCTGGAGATTAACCTTGAGAAGCTAAGTGGCTGGGATTGGGGGAGGAACTTTACCTTCCAACATCATTGTGTATTTTTATATTTCACTTGCTTGAAAAATAATACCATTGAGAGTAAAAATTAGAAAGTCTGCCGAAGTAAAAATGGGTGTAGATAGGGTGTGCTTTCTAAAGCATTCACCAAATGCCCTACAGATACTCAGAGCTCTGAGCAGAGCATGCTTACAATCATGAGCATGAAGATGATTCAAATTTCACTTTATTCTCCCTGCCTTTTGCATAGGGAGAAGAATTGGGCCAGGAGGAAAAAGCCTGGGATGGGGAAAGGAGAACTATCCTGCTCCTAGAATTAAAATAGCCTCCCTCTATCTGCAGTTTCATCTTTCACACTTTCAGTAACCTGGGGTCGACTGCAACTAGAAAATATTAAATGGAGAATTTCAGAAGTAAACAATGCACACATTTTAAAGTGTGTGCTGTTCTGAGGGGTGTGGTGAAATCCTGAGCTGTCCTGCATGAATCCTCCTTTTGTGCAGCGTATCCACCCTGTATGTACTGCTCGTTCAATCCCACAGTCGTCGTTGGGGATATCAGATTGACTGTCAAGGTCCAGCAGAACGTGAGGTCGTGAGCTTTGTTCCACTTAGTAATGGCCCTAAAGAGCAGGAGAAGTCATGCTGGCTATCACGGTATGCCAGAGAGAAGTTGTGAAGTGCTCACTTTATGTGAAAAGGTCAAAATTCTTGATATAAGAAGGAAATTTTAAAAAATCCTATGCCAAGGTTGCCAAACTTTACAAGATATTTTGAAAGAGATACCACATCCATATAAGTTATTACAGTATAATTCTTGTTTCATTTTTAGTTATTATTGTTAGCTCTGAACTATGCCTAATTTAGAAATTAAATTTTATCATAGGTGTCTATGGGTTGGGCTGAAACATGGCATATGCTGGTTTGACACTATCCACTGGGGTCTTGGGACCTATCTCCCCCATGGGTGAGGGGGACCTGCTGCACCTAGCTGCAAGAGGTTCTTTTAAAAGTCACTGTTGTTTGTAAAGACACCATCTTCATTTAGAATCGTGAATAGACAGATAAGGTTCATGGAGTGACACGTTTGGGAATTCTGGAGGGGGTAATTGTCACGCTGTGAGATTGTGAACATTGTGCCAGGCAGAGCAGGTGCTGGCTTCCTTTAATGAGGCGCTATTTATATGGTTGCACTTTGAAGAACAACCAGGTTTGGGTGGTAGGAGATGGAAAGACAAACTAATGTTATTCTGTCAAATTCAAGTGCTCAATTAATTTAAACAGGGCAGAAAAAGAAGAAATCTGAAGTTCAATATCTGTATTCTCTGATTATGAAATCAATTAAAACTTCTCTACCCAGCTAGAAGAAAACCCTACATCAAAATATCTCTTCACTTTCTTTTTTTGATAGCTGCAAATTGAACCAGGAAAAAGGAAAGCAAGTGCTAAAAAGATTTCCATCCAGGTAGTATTTGCTTGTTAAAAATAGGACATGGATTTATTTCTCTGATCCTTCAAACCACTTTGAAAGGGACTGATTTAGTTCATAACTGCTAGTGTCATTTAGAAAGGAAGAGAAAGTAGTTAAGAAGCCAGGCAGAGCAGTAATGGAAAAGTAAAAATAAAATAAAAGTAGTGTGTACTTTTCTGGTTGCTGGAGATAAGAATCCTGCTAAAATTAGGAATAGTAAATTTTATGACAAATATTTGTGAAAATCTTTGACTATTAACCACTCGTTATTTCACATGATTTTTTTTTAGTTAGAATAGATGCTGTTCACGTGTTTCTAAAAATTTACAACAAAAATTCATCAACATATTCTCCTCACATAAAAAAAACAGAAAAAGCAGTTGAAGTCAAGAATTAAAGACATAAAATTGGTAAGAAAGGCATGTCTAAGTAAAAATTTCCATTTAGAGCCTTGCTTCTTCTGAAGAAGATACACTTTAATTTTCAAGATGATGATCAAAAAAGCGGAGTGTTTCCCTTTTTGATTGGCCTCCTGGGACCTCAGAGACAAACTTATGATCTAGTTAAAACAACTATCACTTATTTCTTCCTGGGTGCTAATTTGTATTTTATGTATTTTAAATAGTTTCACTGGTCCAGAGTTTTACTTTTTTATAGTGTCAAGGTTTTTCATACACAAGAAGTGCACATGTTTTGTAGAATACAATAGAACTAAATAATGATCACCATAATTCTACATGTCCTTCCACCTACAGACAACCTACAACAAATGCATTGGTCTGTATCCTTCTGGGTGTGTGTACCTGTGTGCGTGTGCGTGTGTGTTTGCATGTAAGCATGCATCTGTGAACACGTAAGTGAGGTCACGCTGTATGTGCTGGTGTGTATTCTTTGTTTTGCAGTAATTAATTGACATTAAGATATAATCACCCATTTTGTTTTAATGGCTCTTTTGGCACTCTGTTATATGGAGATACTATATTTTATTTAACCTGTAAGATATTTCCAACTTTTTTGATAGCACAACGATGAAATATATCCTTCTCATAAGAATCTTTGCATCCCCATTCTTATAAATAAGCTTGCAATGCATTTCTAGACATAAAATGGCTGGGTGGAAGCACGAGCAACATTTTACTTTTCAAAGTGCTTTGCGCCAGGGTCTTTCAACTTTGCCACTCCTGACATTCTGGTCAGGTATGTCTTCACTGTGGCTGTGGTCTGATGTGCTTTAGAAAGTCCAGCATCTTTCCTGGCCTCTACCTACAAGAGGCCAGCAGGAAACTCCCAGTTCGGTCAACCAAAAATGTATCCAGCCTTGGCTGAATGCAGACTCATACCCAGGTGAAATCCACTGTATTTCACTGTGTGAAAGAAGCCGGATTCTGTAAGAGGAGAAACTCTAGTGGCAGAAGAGGATCCACGGTTGCCAGGGGGCCAGGGGCTGGCGTTGAGGTGAGACTGACTCTAAGAAGCAGAGGAGGTTTCTAGGGAAGAGGTAAATGTCTGAGTTCCGGATGACAGTGTGCTGGTGGTAGCTGTTACATGAACATAAAATCTTGTTGAGCTATGGAGATGATACATAAATCCCATGGATGTTTTATTATATGTAAATTTTTAAGAGAAAATTATATGTGTTATTGAAAAAAGTGACTGCCAACATTTATGTGTTATTCAGAATCCTGGCATCAGTTTATAGCCATTTATGAAGCAAATATTTTTAGCAGCTCATTTATCTCTACCTCGCTAGCAGTGAGGTTGTCTTTTTCTGATAGCTTAAAAATTACGTTCTGTACATTAAATTGCCTCAAATTATGATGAGGGTTAAAAAATAATGTCTAGTTGTCCCTTGTACCTGCAGGGCATGGGTTTCGGGACTCCTTGAGGATATCACACACTGGATGCTCAAGCCCTTTGTATAAAACGATGGCGTATTTGCATGTAACCCACACACACCCTCCTGTGTACTTCCACATCGTCTCTAGATTGCCTCTAATACCTGACGCAAGGTAAATGCCGGGTAAATATCTGTGATCTTGTACTCTGTTAGGAATAATGACAAGAAAAATAAAAAGTCTGCATGTGTCTGGTTCAGGGGAAATAATAACATTTTTTTCTATCTATGTTTGCTTGCTCTGCGCATGCGGGTCCGACTGTACCAGTCATCCTGGCCTCTCTGCCCTCTCGTTAGAACACGGTACCTGCAGGCCACGTTGTGTGCCGGTTCTCTCTTTGCACTCCCTGCCCCGGCCAGTGCTGCCTGACCTTGTTCTCTCTACAAATTCCGCAGCAGCTACTTTTATCATCTTGAACTTCACATGCCCCACTTGAAGCGCTGAGTTTTAATTCATGATCATTATCCAACAGTGCATTTTCAACCTCCTTTCCTTTGGCCCCCCTGACCCACCCCCCACATTCACCTTCAGCCATCGTCTCCATCACAGGTCACCTGTAGATACGACGACACCCTCTGCCAGACTTCAGTGGATGTGGAATAAAACTTCAAAGTCTTGTTTAGTGATGCTTCTGCTAAATCAGATGTTATTATCTTAAATGTTCCCAACACCGATGTTAATGTTTATGCTGTTTTATCACCGACAAGCGCTTTGCTGCAAATCCCGAGTCACTGTGAAGCACAAGCTTTGCGGAAGCTCTGCGGTGGAGGGTGAGGATTCATCCGCCCCTGGAATGAGTGCCGTGTTTTTACTTTAGGGGTTTAAATAAAGCCGGGTCGCCATTCGCCTTCAGTGTTGGCCAATGTGGAGGATGTGGAGTGTGATGTGACAAGGAGCCCCGAGTCTTTGGGTAAAAGAGTTGCATATCATGCTCACACCTGCGAGACTACCAAAGTGACTACGCTTCTCTATTCCAGTTCAATGGCAGAAAAATAAAGTTCTCTGCAATGAAGTCACCTAGGGGAGTCCAGGTTATTAAACACAACCAACATAAGAGCCCAAGTCCTGGGAAGCGGAGAGTCAATCTATACTCAGTGTGGGAAGGGCTCAGGCAGAACCCGGCTGTCACAAGATAGTTGAGAGTTTAAGAGCATTGTCTGATGCAGGATTAATATTCAGAATACTATAAAGAATTTAAAAATTTTACCACTAAAGAACCCTCCCCCAAATAGCCCAATCAGTAAATGGGCAAATGAACAAAACAGATGTTTCTCAAAAGAAGAGACACAAATGGCCAAGAAATATATGAAAAATTGTTCAGTGTCTTTCACAAGCAGGGAAGTGTGGATGAAAACTACAACGAGCGAGTTTCCATCTAACTCCAGTTAGAATAGCAACCATCAAGAATGCAAACAATGTGGGGGAGAGGGAGTGCTTATACACTGTAAATTAGTACAGCCACCGTGGACATCAGGATGGTTCCTCAAAAGACTCAGAAGGAAAACACCACACGACGCTGCTATACCACTCTTTAGTGTCTTTCAAAAAGAATCAAAGTCAGAATACTACAGTGATACATGCACACCCATGTTTATCACAGAGTAATTCACAATAGCTAAATTACGCAGCCAACGTGCGTGTCTGTCAGTAGATGAATGGATAAAGAAGAGTTGGTATACATACACAAAGGAGTTCTGTTCAGCCCTAAAGAAGAACAAAATTACGCTATTTATATGAAAATGGATGGAACCAGAACTGGAGAGCATTATGTTAAGTGACATAAGCCAGACTCAGAAAGTCAAGGGTTGTATGTTTTCTCTTACATGCAGAAGCCAGAGAGAAAAAAGGTGGGGATTTCACGATACTCGAAGGGAGGCCAGTAGAGTAGATGAAAGCGGTCATGAGGAGGGAAAGTGCTGGGGGATAAAATTGAACAAATTATGTTATGTACATGTACAAATATATAGCAACAAATACAATGATTATGTATAATTACCATGTACCAATAAAGTTTTTAAAAAGAAAGCATTGTCTGAGTTTTTAACTACAGGATCATAATTATAGTACCCAGTGGGGACCAATATTCTAATCCCAATAGGGATTGGAACAGGAAAGGGTAACTCAGAAGTAATGGACAGACAGGCATAGGGGTGCACAACTATAATCCCAGTAGCTGGGAGGCTGAGACAGGAGGATTGCAGGTTTGAGGCCAACCTCGGCAACTTAGAGAGACCCTCAGCAACTCAGTGAGACCCTGTTTCAAAAGAAAAAGAAAAAAGGGTTGGGGGTATAGCTTGGAGATAGAATGCCCAAGGATTCAATCACCAGTACCAAAATTAAAAAAAAAGTGTTTAATAATAAAAATGCCAGACAGAAAAGGAGGCAAGAGCAGGCTTCTGTGGACTTGGCATGGTACTTATTCTCACTCCAGGATTCTGGAAAGGACTAAGCTCTTTGTTTTGAGTAAAGCCCCTAGGTTTTGGCAAAATGGGATTAGAAAGAGTGCGTCAAGAGGGAGACACTAAATTTCCTGTAGACTGAGTTGGTGGCTGTCCAGGCATTAAGAGAAGGAGGAAAAGGAAGGAAAGAGAGGGAGGGAGAATGATAATTTTACTCCAGGCTCACCATGCCAATTATATTTCATCAATCTCATTGGAGAGTTTTACATATCCTTCCACAAAAGTGATTAACTAAAACCTATCATGATGCTAACTTGTTCATTCATTCATTTAATGAGTGGTATGTGCTCAGAACCATGGTGGGTGTTGAGCATGCAGTATTGTGAACAAAACATTCCAATGTTCCTCCTTCCTGGGGACTGAACTCTAGTGAGGGATTTGAAGGAACCCAGCAATGAACATGAAACATAGGTGAAATGTGCAGTCCAGCATGGGCTGAGAGAGTGGGAGAGTGTTGCTGAGTATGCGTCAGGCCTTGGGTTCAACCTCCACAAATATACGTAGGTGTGTGTGTGTGTGTGTGTGTGTGTGTGTGTGTGTGTGTGTGTTACATCAGAAGATGAAAAGAGATATGGGGATAATGCATCAGGAAAGGAGGAAGATAGGGAGTATTTGCTGGGGATACATTGTTATGACTGAATAGAATTTCATTGTGTGCATTTATCACATGTTCTTTATCCATTCGTATGTTGATGGACACCTAGGTTGGTTCTGTAATTTGGCTATTGTGAATTGTGCGGCTCTAAACGTGGGTGTGTGCGTGTCACTCTAGTATTCCAACTTTAATTCTTTTGGAAAGACACCGAGGAGTGCTGTAGCTGGGTCGTGTGGTGGTTCCATTCCCAGTCTTTTGAGGAACCTTCATGTTGATCTCCATAGTGTTTGTAATAGGTTACAATCCCACCAACAGTGTGTAAGTGTCCCTCCCCACATCTGCGCCAGCATTTTTCATTGTTTGTATTCTTGATGATGGCCATTCTAACTGAAGAGAGGTGAAATCTCAGTGTGGTTTTGATTTGCATTTCCCTGATTTCTAAGAATGTTGAACTTTTTTAATATACTTCTTTTGAGAAGTGTCTATTCAATTCAAAATGGGTTATTTGTTTGTCATTTTGGTGTTAAGTTTTTTTTTTTGGTTCTTTATATATTCTAGATATTAGTCCCCTCTCAGAGGAGTAGCTGGCAAAGAGTTTTTTCCCATTCTATAGGCTCTCTCTTCAGACTCTTGTTTCTTTTGCTGCAAAGAAGCTTTTTAATTTGATGGCATGCCATTTATTAATTCTTGGTTTTATTTCCTGAGCTTTAGGGGTCTTATTGAAGAAGTCTCTACCAGGGCCTTTATGTTGGAGACTTAGTCATATATTTTCTTCAAGGATTGTAAGGTTTCTGGTCTACTTTCTACATCTTTGATCCATCTTGAGTTGACTTTTGTGCAGGATGAAAGATAGGGATCTAATTTCATTTTTCTGCAAATGGCTATCCAGTTTTCCCAATACCAAGTGTTGAAAAGGCTTTCTTTTCTACAGCATATGTTTATGGCACCATTGTCAAAAAGCAATTGGCTATAAATGTGCAAATATGTTTCTGTATCTTCTATTTTATTCCATTGGTCCATGTGTCTCTTTTTGTGACAATACCATACTGTTTTTGTTATTATGGCTCTGTAGTATAATTTGAAATCAGCATGGTTCTTATTGCTCAAGACTACTCTGACTTTTCTAAGGTCTTTTGTTCTTCCATGTGAATTTTAGAACCCCTTTGTCTAGGTCTGTGAAGAATGACATTGGTATTTTGATAGGAATTGTATTGAATCTGTTGATAGCTTTTGGTAGTATATCCATTTTGACAATATTTATTCTTCCTATCCAAGAACATGAGCAGTCTATCCATCTTCTAAGTTCTTCTTCCATTTCTTTCTTCAGTGTTTTATAATTTTTGTTGTGGAGGTCTTCTACCTCCTTAGTTAGAATTATTCATTTATCTATTTATTTATTTATTTACTTATTTATTTATATGCTATTGTGAATGAATTATTTTCCAGATTTCTTTTTCAGTGGATTCATGGTTAGTGTATAGAAAAGCTATTGCTTTTTGTAAGTTGCTTTTGTATCTGGTGGGGGATATGTTTTAAATAGGAAGATTGGAAAAATCCTTTCTGAAAAGATGATATCTAAGGAAAGAGCAATGGCTGGTAAGAAGTCAGCCGTGCAAATACTGGGGTGTTAAATAAATAGGATGTCATCAGTTTGAGGCTATTTCTGTACCTTACTCTCCTATGTAACAAAACAAAACCTTAGGGGTATATTTTTGTAACAAATATGTGGGTTTCCACCAATCACAAATGACTGAGCTCCAGCCAATCACAACCAGCCAACCGATGAGACCAATCACAAATAACTGAACTCCAGCCAATCACAGCCAGCCATGGCCAAATAAGGAAAATGCCTAGTGGCAGCCAATCAGGTGATTTGTCTTCTTTGCTTCCATGTTCAGTCTTTCTGGAGCTGGCTGGTCATGCTGCTGGGTGGAGTTTTTGAACCCCTTCTGGCACTGAGTGTTGCCCAATTCATGAATTTTTCTTTGCTCAAATATGCTGCATTAACTTATCTAAAGTGTTCCTTTTATCAGGGGAGCATGGTTCTAGGTCGCAGGACCAGCAAGAGCAAAGGTCCTGAGGTAAGAGCTTGTCTCAGTGTTAAAGGAGCCACTAAAAAGAGTAACTAAAACAGTGCGAATGGTGAGGGGAAGGTAGGAAGTGAGATAAGGAGGTAAAAGAAGGGTAAATACTACAGGTCCTTTAAGCCATTGGAAGCACATGGTCCCTGAGTCAGATGGGAAGCTATTGAAGAGTTTTCATCAGTGAAGTGATATAATTTGGCATATTTAGTAACAGGATCACACTGGCTGCTATGCTGAGATTTAACTGTAGCTAGGCATGGAAAGACTAGTCAGGAGGGCACAGCAATAATCACTGAGGGATGGAGATGGCTTGGTAGTGGCTGTGGATGTAGTGTGAACTGATCGGATGCTGGATATATTTGCAAGGTAGAAGCCAGAGGATTTTCCCATGAATTTGAAGTGGTGTGAAACAAAGGAAAGAAATATGAATGCCCCTAAGGTTTCTGACCTAAGCAACTTCCATTAGGTTCGATGGAAAAGTTTGGTTGGAGCAAGTTTATGAAGGAAGTGCATACTGACATGTATATTTGACACCGTGTAGAGGCTGCATAGGCTGCTGTAAATGCAAAACTGAAATTCCAGGGGAGAGGCTCCAGCTCAAGGTGTACATTTGAGGGTGGCGGGGTTTCAAGAGAGGATAAATGGTACCTGAAGCTATGAAATCAGGTGAGGTCATCAGAAGAGACACAGACGATAAGAGGCCAGGAAGCATTTCAACTTTAAGCAATTGGGAAGATAAATAGAGAGTTGGGGGGGCAGGATGAGACACGTGTGCTGTCTTGGAAGCCAAATTAAAAGAAATGCACTTCTGGGAGGAAATAGCCGTCATTAGTGTGAAATACTGCTGACAGTACATCGAGGTATTGTAAACTGAAGTAAATGCATTGAATGAGATCTTCAACTTGACCACTGAATTTTGCAAGGTAGAAGTCAAATTTATGTTTGAGGTGATAACTAAGACCAAGGTAAACCAGGACAGAGGGGGGACTTCCTGGATAAAACTGAACTGGGAAAACGGGCTTAAAGAGTACTTTCTGATGCTCCAAAACGCTGGCCCACCCTCTTCCCTCTTTTAAAGCTGCAGTCCTCTGCCCTATGATGCCTCTGACTGAGTAGGAGGTTTATTTGGTTCATTCTGTGGAATGTTAGATTTATTCTGTGCAATGTTGACATTGCACAATGTCCTTGTAAAGGGTTCTGTAATGAAATATAGGAACACTGAGAGATTTTAAGGAACATTGAGACATTCTACCTCCTCTAAAAAAGTCAAAATATATATTGAAGATCTGTACATAGAAAGAATGGAATGAAACGCAGAATATTCCCCCTATCCCCCGCAGTGTCCAGAGCCAATGAAGGCCTTCAGATCCTGGGAAACTAAACAGCCCATGGACACATAGTGGGAAATAATGAACTCATAGGACATTAACCCATAATAAATTCCTGCCTCGACCTTATTATTGTTTGCGTGACCTATTAAGGCAAGAAAGAGCTGAAAAGCAATTTGAAATGTGCATTGTATATCTGTGCCTTACAACTTATTAACTATTTCACGGTTTAAATGAAGGCCCATTCTTTTGTTAAATCTGTTATCACTTAAAACGCTTTTCTGAATCTGCTATTTTGCTGTGAGTATAAACTACATGTGGTGCGAAAAGGAAAGTAGAAGTTCTAAATTGGAATTGCTTTAAACCATTTTTTAAATTTAAGTAAAAATTTAGTTTGGGAGCTTAACTACACTTAATAAATTAACTAGCGCCGGGCGTGGTGGCGCACGCTTGTAATCCCAGTACTTTGGGAGGCGGAGATCGGAGGATCCGGGTTCGCGGCCAGCCTCAGCTCTCGCTCTCTCTCTCTCTTCCTGTCTCTCTCTCTCTCTCTCTCTCTCTCTCTCTCTCTCTCTCTCCTTAGTGAGGCCCTCCGCAACTTCGTGAGACCCGGTTTCAAAATAAAGCATAAAAAATAGGGCCGGGGGTGTAGCGCGGAGGTAGAACGCCCCTGCGTTCAATCCCCGGTACCGCAAAAAAAAAATTAACTAGTAAATTAACATTTACTACGTGTAGTTAAGCTCCTGTTTTAAGACATGTGCACAATTTAATAAGGTATGGGAAATATTATATGAGAATTATAATTTTTTAATATGAATATATATTTTCAGGAATATATGTTGATTCAAAGTGAAGAATGAGGAACATTTGTTTGACTATAAAATGGTTTTTATGCCATACAAGATATCATTCAAAATATATCCATGTTTACATATAAATAAATCCAGAATTTATCAAAGCATGTTATATGCACTTATAAAAAAGTGAAACCCATTATACTGTACAAAATATGTGCTAATAATTATGATAATAAAAATCCACACTATTAGCCGGCCATGGTGGCACATGCCTGTAATCCTAGTACTTGTGATGCTAAGACAGGAGGATTGCAGGTTCTAGGACAACCTCAGCAAGAGTGAGGCTCTCATCAACCTAGCAAGACCCTGTTTCAAAATAACAATAAAATAGGACTGGGTGTGTAGCTCAGAGGTAGAATGCCCCTGCGTTCAATCCTTTGTGGGACACACACACACACACACACACACACACACACAAAATCCAAACTATTAGAAAACCAGAATTTAAAGATTAACTGATACCATAATAAAATTTGTGATGTTTTTCTTTTTTCTTTTTTCCCAGATTAGCTTTTTGTCTAATTTATTTTTATCTTACTTTTAATTTGAATTGTTTCTGCTTCTTTGCCTACATAGAATTTTAAAACTTCATATAGACTATTTTATGCTAGTTAATAGTCCAAAGTTCTTTTCTCTTTGCTGCGTCTTTGTGGATGGGGATGTAGAGTATTATTACATCTTTTACTGCCTGGAAGAACGAGATATTATGGGATTGATTGAGTGGCTTCGCTCTGTTTATCAGTTGCCTTACATTTGAAATAGGTCTGGAGACCATATCTTATGGTAAATATTCTTTCTTTGGGCTTTTCTGTTGTTACCGGTTTAGTTAACATCACACCCATAAATTCTTTCAGCTAGAATAAAAATTCTGCCCACTTTGCAAAAAAGCTCACCTGTTTAGTTATAATATTTAATGCCAGAAAACAGTGACATGTTATATTAGGATATTTCAGGAAAGAAAATGTGAGCTAAGGAATTTATATCTTGTCAAACTGATTTTCAATATAAAGTGCTTTCAAGTATCAAACTGCTGTGAACATGGGAAAGTTCAGAAAACAATTCCAGAAACCTTTCCTGAGGAATTGCTTAGGGAATGAGCTGAGAGACACCACAGTTACTACAGAGATATCGATGGAAGAGCACCAGTGACCAGGATTGTCCCCAGGAGAGGGGGGAAAAGGATATTAATAGAAGTTGTATAAAATGTCCATTGGAATTAATGGCATATTTTATTACTGAAAAAGAAGTAAACTTCCTATCCCGGTCCACAACAATTAAATAAAACAAAACAAAAACAGAAAACCCATGTACATCAAGACAAAGCTGATTATCTCCTTCCCAGCCACTGGCTGCCCCAAACTCCTTGAAGTGGTTGATGAACACAAACTCCATACTTTTTACAGGAAGCACATGGCCACACGAGTTGCCGCTGAAGCTCTAGGTGAAGAACAGGAGGGGTGCGTGGTCTGAATCAGTAAGTAGAAAGGTTTCCCCACAAAGCAGGTGTCTTGACCCAGGGTGAGTTCACCTGCTACTGAATGAGACGTTCCCATTATGGACCAATGAGAATGGAAGAGAGAAAGGAGACATCTGTTCAGGGTTGTACTGTGGATGCCAATCTGAGCGTTCTTAATTTGGTTATTGCCAAACAAAGGAGAGAAGGATATTCTTTGCTGATGGATATCACTGTGACTCATTGCCCTGGGCCCCCAAAGCTAGCAGAATCTGCAAACTTTTCAATTTCTGTAAAGAAGATGATGTTATCCAATGAAGAAAGCCCTTAAACAAGGAAGATAAGAAACCCAGGGCCAAAGCCCAGCAAATCCAGCATCTTGCTATGCCTTGGGATCTATAACACAAACGCCAGCACATGATTCTGAAGAAACAGGGTCACGCTAAGAAAAACAAGGAGGGTATGGTGGAATGTGCTAAACTTTTGGCCAAGAGCATGAAGGAAGCCAAAGAAAAACGCCAGGAACAGACTGCCAAGAGATGCAGGCTGTCCTACTCAGAGCTTCTACCTCCGAATCCAGTAAAAATAATTCTGAAGAGTAACAAATAAATAAGATCAGACTCAAAGCAAACAGACCAACCAACCCAAACAGAACAGAACAAAACAAAACAGCCTACCAAAAGACAATGGCCAATCTCGTGGTAATGAGCACTCACGGGGTCCAGATCGAGTTCTGTAACTATTTCCTGCTAAAAAGAAGAAAATGGCAGATTGTGGGAATTGTACAACATGGGCCCAGAACACTCTTGTCATCTGAACAGAAGGAAGTCATCACTTCAAAAAGACTTGGGAGCCAATTTAAAGAAATTTCCACTAGCTAAAAATAGGACAATTTGAGAATCAGTAAGAATCATAACTGCGACGGATTTGAACATATCAGATACGCTTAGATCTATGAGTTCACAATAATGCTAAAAATAGTAAATGTTCCATCAGTAAATGTTGGAGGATTCTATTGAAAAGTTAATGGGAAAACCCAGCCCTTCACCAGACTTTTCTCTACAGACGACGGCAACAGGAAGGTAAATATTTCATATTACTGTTTCTTTATAGTGATATATCAGCTAATACAAGAAAGGAAGGATAAAACTAGAATGAGCCCATTTTGAAATTCCAATGAAACTAGTGCATCTCAACATGGATCACCAATGGCTACTAAAATCACACACACAAAAAAGGGGACAACTGGACGAAGAGCATAACACCATCCATTAAATTATTCTGCAGAAGAGTCAAGGTTTTGGATCCACCTATCCATTTCCAGGAACAATGGAAGATAGAGGAGCATGCTGAAGGCTACTCTGGGAATATGTTCCACAAAGTCCAAGCTGCGGGAAAGCTTATAATAAGACAAATAACAATTCAGTGAAATGAATGGTAAAAGAGAAAAGAATGCAGGAGGGTCATCTATGAAAAGAGACTTACAGGGATGTTGCAAGTAAGCACAATGTGTACAGCTGTCCCTTGGTATCTGAAGGGGGTTGTTTCCAAGACCCCCTTAGAAACCAAAATGTACAGATGCACAAGTCTCTTGTATAAAATGGCATCATATTTGCATAGAACCTATGCATATCCTCCTGTATAATTTAAATCATTTCTAGATGACTTGTAAGACCTAATATAATATAGATGCTATGTAAATAATTGTTATATGGTTTAGGGAATAATGACATGAAAAAGAGACTTTGCGTGTTCAGTAAATATGCAACTTTTTTTTTTAACTGGGGATTGAGCCCAGGGACATTCTATCTCCGAGCTACACCCTCAACCCCTTTTATATTTTTTTAATTTTAATACAGGGTCTTGCTAAGTTGCTGAGGGTGGCCTTGAAGCTGTGATCCTCCTGTCTCAGTGTCCCAAGTACTAAAATTCTAGATGTGTGCCATGGCACCTTGCTAACATATATATAATTAAGAGTGGGTTTTTTTTAATTGGTACATTGTAATCATACATCTTGATGCAGTTCAGGGTGATAGAGGCATACATGTGCACAGCACTCGTTGAGCCTCCCCCAGTTCCCACCCACTCCCTCCCCTCCCACCTTCCCGTGCTCAACGCAGTGATTAGCTTTGATGAGTTTGTGTGTGTGCATCATGTCCATTGAAACGTTTCCCTGTTCAAGTCTCCCTCCCCACTCCCGTCTCCCTCAGTTAGGGCCCTCCTTCACTCCTTCATCTGGAGTCCCTCCTGTGTCCCAGTTTCTCCCCAGCCTCTGCATAGTTGGTTGAATCTGCAGATGGGTGGGGTACATGGATAGAGATAGCCCATTGCATATTTTACCACAAGTAACATACGAATGCTCTCTCTCGCATTCACCTATAAGTTATACTATTTTAAAACAATACAAAACAAACAAAGCACAGCACTTATATCCATCAGGTGTTTTCTGGCTTGCTGCTACTGCATCCTCCCACCATGACTGTAACATTATAAAAATGGGAGTTTTAACAGACTAATTCATGCAACCACCACAAAGTGATCAGAGTATTTATATGAAATGAGATGCATTTGCTATCCTGGATTTAAATTTAATTAGCACGTTTTTAGTGTTAAATATGTAAATGCAGTGTTAGTGTTTAATGTGAAAGCTAAAACTCTGGTGAGCAGCTAACTAAGCTAGCCGAGCGATGGGGAGCCTCCTTTGGGTCTAGCCCAACACCACCTAAGATGTTCATTGAATGCATACAGAGCTACATGGAGTTGTATCTGTCTCTTGTCTACAGATACTGAAAAGGTGTCTAGTTAGTATATCAACATCCCTGTCATCAATAGCTCTCAAGTGGACATGCAGATGTTTCCCCCATAAGGCCTTTGACTTCTTCCATGGGGAGGCTACACTTCTGAGACATGGCCCCGAGAGACTCTTCCCACGTCTCTGACACACTGCAGATGAGCTGTTCCGTCCTCTTACAGACGGTGGCATTGGAATGAGCGCCCCACCTGCCCCTTCCCTGACTCTACATCCTGGGGTGTGCTTCTCCTCCTGCAGGGTCATTCTTAGTCAGAAAGAATAATCATTAGGATACCACACATGATGACCACCAACTCCTGTATCAGCTCCCATCCCTTTCCCCAGAAATACACAGGCACTGTTTTAACCGCCATGTAAACTGTGCACCACTGTGGAAATTCTGGAATCATAACACGTGACAACTGTTTGTATACAATCTATTAGAACTAGAAATGGCTGAACCCGGGAGGTCGCTCTGTTGCCATGGACCGTGAAGAGAAGGCCGCCTGTGGGCACTTTCCCAGGATTCAGTAGGTATAAATGGAAACACAGAGCGCCAGAAGTGGGAAAATCCCTATATTCTGTTAGTGTCCGTACATAAACAGTCTTTTATGTGCTGGGTGTTGTCCATAATTTAAATGAATTCTGTAAGGAAGTGTAAAAAGTAGATGTTGTTGCATTTACATTTCATTGGAAAGATATGATGGTCATGGTTTTTGAGAAACACAGTAAGCCACGAGTGGCAAAGTCTATGCCTTCCTCGCCCTCCCATGCCACTCCCTGTGCGATGTCCACGTCTTGTCTCCAGGTGTGCAGCAACCGCCCTGCAGCCACAGTGTGTCTCCCACCTTGTGCCACGAGTAAGTCACTTCTAGGTAGGGAGAGCACTAACAAGCAGAGGGCAGGTCCCACATGTCTCCCGCACAGCCTCGACAATTTTCAGACCAGCTGCAGCCCAGTGAGCACGCTGCCATCGCCATCAATTCTGGCGCTGGTGTCTCACCGTGACTCTTGTTCCACCTGAATCTCCTGACAGCTCATCTTGCTCGATATTGAATGTTGTTTCATTTCATTTTTCTCTCCCCTGCTGTAGACTTCCCTATTTTTCTCTGTTAATTGATCGTTGACTCCAGAAAAAAAGAGGAAAAGCGAATCTAAGATTTAAGTGGGACTTGAATTAGAAAATCAGGGGAAATGATGAATTACTTTATTATAAAAAATAATGCTAACTCATAATGTATAGCATTAAATAACATATAATGTAGTAACATGTATTATATGTCATATAATAACAAATACATAATATAATAATATAGAATTATATATAATAGCATACACAACTACCTGCAATAATATATATTGTATATATTGCACAAAATAATATTATATGTTATATGTAATATAATATCATATATATTTATGTATATAAATATATCCATACTTAGCATGCATGATGCCCTCAGTTTAATCCCCAGCACCAAGAAATTAAAAGATAAATAAATGAAACAAAAAATATGAAGCCAACTATAGATTCTTTTGTACATGACCCTTACCAGCTTGAGGAAATTCCCTTCTATTCCTTGTTTTCTGAGAGTTTTTCTCATGAATAAAGATTTAATTTGGTCAACTTTTCTTCATCAAAATGATCATACAGTTTTTCTCCTTTATTCTAAGGTAAATTACTTTGATTTATTTCTAAGTAAATAACAAATGAATCATGTATATCTTTGAAAAATCCATGATTGTATTATCCTTTTCATATATAACTAGGTAGAATTTACTATTCTTTTATTAATCAAAAGAAGGACTACTTGTATTTAATTTTCTACTCTTGTGGTGTCTTTGTGAAGTCTTGGAATCAGGGTTATTTTGGTTTATAAAAGAAGTTAGAAGTGTTCCTTCTTCCTTTTTTTTACTGATTTTGTCTAAGACTGATATCAAACCTTTCTTAAATGATTGGTAGGATTCAGCAATAAAACCAGCAGCGACTCAAGTTTTCTTTGTAGGAAATTGTTTTTCATTTTAAATTTGATTCTTTTGGTAGACATAAAGTGGTTCAAGTTTATATATTTTTTTCTGATGCCAGTTTAACTAAACTGTGCTTTTCAAAGAATTTGCCTATTTCATTTAAGTTGCCACATTTACTGGAAGAAAATTGCTCATAACAATACACAATAACTCAAAGATCTACAATAGTAGCTCCTGTTTTGTTCATGATATTTTTCTCTTCTTTTTGTTTTAATTTTATTTTTTAAGTTGACAGATAACATTGTATCCTTTTATTATGTACAACATGATCTTTTAGATCTAGCTGTACTTTAGCTTTTATCTTCCCTATTCTTATTTTTCTCAATGATCTTGTGGGAGGTTTATTGGTTTGTAAATTTGCTCAAAGAAACAACTTTGGCTTTAATTTCATCCACTATTTGCCTAACTTTATTTTATCTCTGCTCTCCTCTGAATTATTTCCTTCCTTTACATAGTCATAGTTTAATTAGATCTTCCATCTCTAATTATTTAAGGAAGAAGCTGACTTATATTTTCAGTGTTTAGTTTGAAATATTTTTCCTTGTTTCCCTTGTGATTTCTTGACTCCAGTGTTTTTCAGAAGAACACTGTTTAATTTTTTTAACACCTGCAACTTTTCTAGGTATCATATCATTATTGACTTTTAATTCATTATATCATGATCACAGAACATACTCTCTAATATAACCATATTTTAAAATCTGAGACTTATATTAAGGTCAGCATACAATCCATCTTATTAAACATTATGTGAGCTTGAAAATAGCATATAATAAGTTGCTGGGTGTAGTGTTTTTTATATAGAATGATTAATAGCTACCATAGTTCAGAATACCTGAGACTGGGTGACGTGTAAGAAAAAGAACTTCTCACTGTTCTAGGGGTTGTGAAGTCTAAGATGGAGGCACTGGTATTTGGTATCTGGTGTCTGAAGGAAAGGAAAGTTTCGTCCTCCCCTGGCAGAAGGCAGAAGGGCAAGTCAGCCAAGTGCTGAGTGAGGCCCCTTTCTATGGGCTTAATTATCACCAATGAGGAAGGAGCTCTCATGGCCCAGTCACGTGTTAAAGGCCCCGTCTCTAATACTGTCACATTGGCAACAACTGAAGTTTGAAGGGGTCGCACTCAACCCATAGTAAGAGTATTGCTCAAATTTTCTGTATCTTTACTGATTTTGATATGGTTTTTCTATTAGTTCCTGGAGGAGCATGTTAAAATCTACAGCTATGATTGTGGGTTTATTTTTCCCCTATAGTCTTCAGCTTTTACTTACTATGTATTAAAACTCTGTTATTAAATGAATGTGTTTTTATCATCATTGTGTTTACATGCTGAATCAATTAACCTTAATATTCCTCTTTATCTCTTATAATGATTTTTGTTTTAAAGTGTACTTTGATGTATCGTCTAATATTGTCACACGAACTTTCTGATTACTCTTTGAATGGTAATTTTTTTAAATCTTTTTTATTTCAACCTATTCGTACCTTTATATTTAAAACACGTCTCTTTTAATGAGCTTAGAGTTTGATCTTGCTTTTTGGTTCAGTCCTCTATCTTTGCCATTAATTAGAGTATCTGATCCATTTACATTTAATGCAATTACTGGCTGCAAATGTAATTAAATTAAAGATAATTTTGTAGCACTACTTAACATAAAATGTGAGAACACTGAATCAGAATATTTCCACTTACCCTTTCCATCTTTTGTGCTATCGTTAAGCTATTTTCTATCTGCATGTATTATTAATTCTTCAATACAGTGCCATCACTAAACAATTAGCTTTCCCATAAAAAAATTAAAAGAAGAAAGAGACTCTTTTGTGTTCACTCATATATTTATCCTTCCTGGAGCTCTGCTGAACCCAGTTCTTGTAGATTGAATTTTATTATCTCTGGAGCCATTTTCTGTCAACTAGAAAGATCTTCCTTTACTTAGCATTTCTTGTATGGTGACAAATCTCATTTTTAACTTTTCTTAAAAAAATATTTATTTCACCTTCATTTAAAAAAATATTTTATTTTAAAATAAACCCACAACTAGCCTTCCCCAAAGTTATCCTCCCTATGATCATAGCACAACTGTCAAAATTAAATGAATAACATTGGGTATAAAATCACTCACTAAACTGTAGCCCTTCTTCAGATTCTATCAATCTTTTGAGCAATATTCCTCCAGAAGCTGATATAGGATCATGTACTGCACTTAGAGGTCCTGTCTCCATAAACTCCTCCCATTTATTCCTCAGTCTTTCATGACTCTAACATTTTTGAAAAGTATTGACCAAGTATTTTGTAGAATTTTCCTCAATTTGGATTTGTCTGATGTCTTCTTGTGATTAAGAGAGTCTAAATTCTGAGAGAATACCAGAGATGATGTACACTTCTTAGTTCATGGTGTCAGGGAGCACATGATGATATTTTCCATTACTCATGCATATTGACCTTATTCCCTGGTTCAGATGATGTCTACCAGGTACCTCCTCTATAAAATAATTTTTTTAAAGTTATAATTAACACATGTTTGGGGGCATATACTTAGAGTCTATGCAACTATTCTGTTTTTCTTCAAACATTTTCACTCACAGGTTTTAATATTCACTAGCTGTTCCTGCCTGCCACAATTAGTGTGGTGTTCTAAGAAGATTTTCTATTTCCTTAAGTCCTTTTTTGTTTATTAATTAAAATTCTTCCCTCTGGGAAAAGTTGTTTCCTCTTCTCCATATTTATTCATTCAATAATTTATATTAGTAAAAACTGCTTAATATTTATTTTATTCTCTGGGCTATGGTCCAGTTCTAGTGTTAATTATATTTCTTGCTCAAATTGATTTGGTATTCTTTTCGGTTGCCTCCTTTATCATTATGACACAGCATCATTTTCCCCCTAGAATTTTGCCATAGATCATAAAGGGACCATCCCAGGCATTAGACCATCAAGGTCCCATTCCTAGCACAGATTATCAAGGTGCCATCCCTGGCATTATCTATGTCTCTGAGAAGCCCTAGCTCTTTTTATTGGAGAGTGTTGTTTAGAAACCAAGATGCAGGGGCTGAATGTGCTTACTGCCAATGAGGCATCACTACTTTAAGGTCCTCTCAGTGCTGGGAAATATGCACATGCACACTAATACCTGTGTACATGTGTATCTCTATTTCTGCATGTAGATTTACATGTGTTAAATTAATCGTGGTATCTGACTCTAACTCACCACCACAGGGATCATTCTAGTTCTTCTATCTTGCTTATTTGTAATTTCTTTCTCTGACATGAAAAACCTTTTTTCCTTTATTTACAGATTATTTTTCTGTTCAACCTTTCTGAACTTGTTTATTACTTCTTGTGTGTTTATGGATTCCATAAGATTGTGTGTGTGTGTGTGTGTGTGTGTGTGTGTGTATTCCTTAGGATTTTATGTCTGTGTTTGTGAATTCCATAGGATATTTTGTATGTGGGTTTGTGAAATCCTTAGACTTATTGGATAATGCCATTTTTAAATAAAGACAATCTTATTCCATCTGGACTGGAAAAGTCTAGATGGCATTTTATTTATTTTTGGTCAGGTTATATTAACTATAACCTTCACTACAATGTTGAATAGAAGTGGGGAGAGGGGACTCTATCTTGTTCCTGATATTCCTGTAAAGGCCTTCAAGCATTCTCCATGAAGTATAGTGTTACTATAAGGTTCTTTCTAGATACCCATTATCAGTTGAGGAAATTCCCTTCTATGCTAATAAGTTGAGGTATTTATTATTAATTAATAGCTATTGGATTTTGTCAAACGTTTTTTTCTAAATCTATTAAGATGATTTTGTGTATGTTGTCCTTTATCCTACTAATATTTTGTATTATGTTAATTATTTTTGGATGATAAACCAATCTTGCATTCCTGAGATAAATATCACTTTGTCGTATTTATAATCCTCTTTAGGTTTTGATATATTTGGTTTGCTAATATTTTGTTGAAAACTTCTGCACCTATGTTTGTGAGGATATTGGTCTGTGGTTGTTTGTCTGGCTTCTGTAATGGCATAGCGCTGCCTTCACAGAATGAACTGGGAAGTTTCCATGATAAATCTTTAGCCAACTAAACAAAACAAAGACAAGACCCAAAATAATAAAATTTGAGATGAAAAAGGAAATATAATCACATACATCATAGAAATCAAAGGATCATTATGGAGTCTTCTGAGAACTTATAATTCAATAAATTGGAAAACAGAAAAAATGGATAAATGTCTAGACTCATACAACTGACCTAAAATGAACCATGAGAATATTGAAAACCTAAACAGACCAATAACAAGTCAAGTTTGAGGCAGTAAAGAAAAGCCTTTCAACAAAGAAAAGTCGAGAACCAGATGGATTCTCAGATAAATACTACCAGACCTATAAAGAATTAATAATGTCAAGACTCCTCAAATTATTCCATGAAATACAAAGGTGTGTAACACTTCCAAATTCATTTTATGAAGATGGTATCACCTTGATACTGAAAACCAATAAGGACACAGCAAGGGAAAAAAATTAAGAGCAATGCCCTTGATGAACATAGAGGCAAAAATCTTTAATATATATTATTAAATTATATTCAAAACACATTAAGAAGATTGTACATCATGATCAAGTTGGCTTCATTCCAGTAATGCAAGGATGGCTCAACATAGGCAAAGTAATAAATGTAATTTTCCACATAAATATAATTAAGGATGAAAATCACATAATCTTCTCAATAGATTCAGAAAAAAATTCAACAAAATTCAGCACCTATTCATGATACAAATACTGAAGAAAGTATGCATAGAAACCTCAACATCAAAAATGTTATATATGGCAAGTCCAAAACCAACATCGTATTTAAAGGTAAAAACTGAAAGTATTTCCTCAAAATTCAGGAATAAGGCAAGGTTGTCCACTCCTAATCACTACTATTCAATATAGTATTTAAAATTATAGACAGAAAAACTGGGCAAAAGAGCAAAATAAAAGGGATACAACTCAAAAAGAAGATGTCAAATTTTCACTGTTTGCAAATGGTATAGTCCTATACTTAGAAGATGCAAAAAGCTCCACCAGAAGATCACTAGGGCTAATAAACTCAGCAAAGCAGCAGAATACAAAGTCAAGAGAAAAAACAATAGCTTTTCTATACACACAAAAATAACCACACTGAAAAAGAAATCAGGAAAACAGTTCCATTCATAATAGCCTCAAAACATAAAATACCTAGAAATAAATCTAACCAAGAAGGTAAATGACATCTACTGTGAAAATTACAGAACACTGAAGAAATAAATTGAAGAAGACATTAGAAAACACAACATCGCCCATGTTCTTGAATGGGCAGAATCATCAATGTTAAAACAGCCATAATACCAAAAGCAATCTACAGATTCAAAGCAACCTCAATCAAAAAAAAAAAAAAAAAACCAATGGTATTCCTCACAGAACTAGGGAAAGAAAAACCAGTCCTAATATTCATAAAAGACCTAAAATAGCCAAGGCAATTCTCTGTAAAAGAGCAATTCTGGAGGCACCCAATTTAAGTTATATTACAGAGCTATAGTAGCAAAAACAGCATAGTACTGGCAGAAAAACATAAACAGTGGAATAGAATAGAAGACACAGAGACAAAATCCTACAGATATAATCATCTGATCATTGACAAAGGCACCAACAATAGACATTGAAGGAAAGATAGCCTTTTAAACAAATGGTGCTGGGGAAACTGAATATCCATATGTAGCTGAATGAAACTAGATCCCAGTCCCTTACACTACACAACGATAGACTCGAAGTGTTCATTTCTCCCTTCAGTTCTGTCAGTTTTTGTCTCGTGTATTTTATTTCACGTATTTTGTTCAATCCTTTCAACTTTTTCTTCAATCTCTTTCACTTCTTCTTTAGGGATCTTAATATACTGTATGTTTGACCATTTGCTGTTGTCCTGCAACACTCGGATGTTCCAGTTTCATTCGTTACTTTTTTTTTCATTTCAATTTGACCTATTTTTAATTTGTGGAGTCTTTGTTCATTTGCATTGAATCTAAATAATAAGTCCACTGAAAGCATTCTTCATATGATGTGTTTCCATTTTTATGCTCAGCATTTCCATTGGATTCTTTTTCATAGTTTCCATTTTTCCTTTAAGATTATCTATCTGATCATTCATGTTGCCATTCTTTCCCTTTAATACCTTTAGAAAATTAATCATAGTGATTTTTAGATCCCTAATAGCTGCTATCCATGTGTCTTATTTAGGACTAATACTAGCTCTTACCCATGACTAATACTTACAATTGTCTTTCTTCTTTAGGCTGTGTTTGTTGTTACCTTTTTGTATGCTGAGTTTTCATGTAGGAAAGTAGTACTAGGTGTGTATATTTTATGCTTGGGAATGAGCATAACTTTTATGTCTTTTAAAAAAATTTTATTGGTGCATTGTAACCATACATCATAAAGGCGTTCAGAGTGATGGGGACACACATGCACACAGCACTTGGTGAGCTTCCCTCTGGATCCCACCCAGCCCTCCCTTTCCCCATACACAATACTGAGAGTGGCATTGATAATTTTATAAATGGATATAGTGTCAGTGGAAGTGCTTCCTTCATCAAGTCTTCCTCCTCCCTCTCCCCCAGACCCCCTCCATCTCTCCACTGGGGTTTTTCCTCCTTTATCTGGACTCCCTCTTGTATCCCAATTTCTCCTTAGCTTTCACATATGAGCGAAAACATATGAATCATGAAATTACGGGATACACACCCAACAGAATTCTACTCAGCCATAAAGAAGAAAAAAATTATGCCATTTGTAGGATAATGGATGGAACTAGAGATGCTAAATGACATTAGCCAGTCACAAAATAATGGCAGGTCATATGTTATACCTTTCCTTCTAATAGGACTTTGTTGTGGAGTTTTGTGTACATCTTTTTAGTAATTTGGATGATTCTGAAATTTACTGTTGCTATGGTTACCATCAGCATACCAGTGTATCGTCAAACTCCTCCAGTGTTACCTGATGCTTGTCTCTTTGCCTGACCTTGGCTTGTCCCTTTATTCTTCACAGATAGAGTCTGTTTCTTGCTTATTTACCAGATATTTTTACTGCTACTTTTACTCACTGTGTATTAGAGTGGTGGTCAGTAGCAGAATAAGGGGGCTTTCTCCGATGCTCTGGGCAATCTCTCCAGTCCCAGGAATGCACTGTGAACCTGATCTTGGAAATATGATCTCCCCATATGGTCCTGCCCCTCCTTCAGACGCAACCCTGTCTTAGCACACACTTCTGCCCTTTCTCCTGGAGTGCTGTCCTCTCCTGAAATTTCAGCTGGTGTCCATCCATGCCGTAGGATGTGGCGTTGATGCCCTTCCTATGCAGATGGCAGGTTTTGCTTTTTAGGGGAGATGAGTCTCAGTAGCGTCTGTTCCCTTCCCCACATACAATGAGATTCTACCATGTCCCTCAGGTGGCTACATTTTCTCTTCCTCCAGCCAGTACTTCTGGGGTTTCCCAAAATTCTCCTCTTGTTACCTCTGCAGCCGAAGGAGGCTTCACACATTACCATGAGCTCTCGTTTGGCTCTCACCAATTTGTGAAAAATGCTTCCTTTAACATTCTTCACAGATTCTACAGTGTTCAGTGGTATTTGTTTTATGACTTTATCTGTCTAAAGTGAAAAAGTAATTCATTTACAGTTGGTCCCACTTGTTACATGGGTGGAAGTTATACCCTTTCTAGCCCTCTTTGCTTACAAATTGAAATGAGAAGTCTGCTTCCTTGTAAACCCATACCTAGTCTGCAATTGAAGTAGTATTGGCTATGACAGGTTAAGTGTAACAATCCTTTATACTATCTATTCCTACAAGACAAAATATTATTTGGCAAAGGGTATCTTCATTTCCCCCATTCATTTTATGCCAAATATTATATTTGAAAAGTTATCCACTTAATTATTGAAAAATATAGCCTACTTAGTGTACACAGAAATACTGATGGTCAGTGATCAAAATAGCTTTCATTTACATTTTCTAAATAGATTACCACTACTTGCAAACTCTAAATGCACACCATCCTCATGTGACTTAATGAATGCAAACATTTAAGCAGTCTTTTCTCCCCTAGTCCCTAGTATACGTTGAGTTAACAGAAAAGCATGTTACTGTGACTGTTCAAGAATTATGTTTTTAATTAGGAGAGAGCACACTGCAAAGGACTATTAAGTTCAGCTTGTACATTCATCAAATTTAATCAAAACTTTCCAACTGTACTGGATCTTATTACAAAATGAGACTGAATTTCTCCTGAGAAAATATTTTCTTACAAGGTTGCAAATATTTTTTGTTTCATTTACTCTGCAGGCCAATCCAGCAACAGCAGATAATTCAATAACTATTTTATAAAGTTTGATAAGTTCATTACCCAGTCCTACTCTCCCT